>WEDG01005661.1:0-51765 GCA_017591395.1 Schistocephalus solidus
TTCTGAAACGGCTGCTTAGCTTTAACTATGGGTTGAACATTTAAGTCAATGTTGAAACTGCTAGGTGTATTCAAGCATCTTTTTGGTCCCGATGCATGTAGTTTACGACGAATTGAGCTTGTTGGTTTCATCTTCCGTCGAAAATAAGAGTAAGATCTATGCAGGATACGCGGGGTAAAATAAATTTATGAAATTTCAACTTAATTCTATCTTAGCGCTTTATAATTCTACGTTTTCTACAGGGATTTATAGGGATAGCAAGTTGTAGCTGTCTAAAGACTAGAAATTCAAAACTTTATCAGCAATTTAGTCAATAAAGATAGCAGGAAACAAATAAATCCGTTAAAAGTTGAGAACGAGAAATGAGGCTATGTCAGGTGAATAATATGACACTGTATAGTTCAATTTAATGTTAAAGACAAAGACCGCAGGTAATTATATACGATTAAGGGCTAGAAATGCAAAACTTTTATCTGCAATTAAGCCAATAACGACAGTTTAAACGAAAAAACGTTCAAATTTTAGATTTCACTTAGCTTTTAAAAATCGACCTGCACGCCTTTACCTTGACCTATGGGCCAGCTTCCAATCGATAGGAAGTGTTCCAGAGTCGAATGGCCTTCGAAAGAGCACTGACAGAGGTGCGAAAAGATCATTCTCAAGTTCTTTCATAAGCTTGAGTGGAAACTTATCCAGTCCTGGAGATTTCGAATTTTTTAGTTCCTTTAATTCCCTTCGGATAAGAACTTCTGATAATAATATGTGGCTAATGCTTGCAGTCGGCAGGCTATCCGCTGAGGGACGAAAGATCCTTGCATCGTTTGTGTAGATTAAGCGTTAGAACTGGGAAAAGTACTCGGCCTTGCCCTGCGGAGGTCAATAACAGTGGCTTACATTTGCTTCTTGAGTTAAGACTTTTGGTGGAAGCTATGCGGATATTAAGACCACACGAGTGTATGAGTTGTTGGATTGATGGTGTTGGGTTAACCGTGTGAGGGGGGGTTTTCTGAAAATGACGTTAAACCTGCGTTTGAACCTATCAGTGACCTCTTGTGAGACTACATGTACAATTGGTTCCACTTGTGGTACGCTTGTTAAACTGATTGCAAAAGATTTTGAGTCTAATAGTGAGTTGAGAATCGTAAATAAATGCTCATATTTGTTGAAAAAGTTTTGCACACGTAGGACAGCTGAGAGGTCTAGTTTATCGATGGCTACTTTTGCGTTAGTCATATTTCTGGTATATGAAAATGTGAGGATTTAGACGGTTTTATGCAACAACTTGGGATTTGGGGTATAGAAGTACACTTCTTAGAAATCGAGATGATAATTGACTGGAAAATATATCAATATCTTCAAATAATATGTAATTTAAACTTATTTTGGAGTTGTGTATTTTGAGCGATTGTGCACAGTCGGGCTTTTACCAGTCGTTCAAAAGATGAGGTCATTCGGACGTGCACATTCGGACGTACACCGTCTAAAATGCTGCCGTTCGTTGGATACTTACCATCATCAGCATTTAATTCTGGACCCCAAAGATGCTGAGGCCTCAGGTTCACTAACGTGTTTTCGTGAGATTTTGTTTCATGCGCCCTAGGGATCAACAACGAACCATATCGACGTTTCATTATTTCATTCTGAAATTCTACTGCAGTATTAGCCTACTCTACCACCTTACTTTATTTTACTTAGCAGTTATTTTCTCCTACTCTCTATTTGAAAATGGAGGCCTATTGAACTCTGCCTCCATTTTAAGGTAGTTTTTTCCTTGCCTATTTTCTAGTTCACTAATTATGTCAAAACATCGCTAACTGTTGACCTAACAGGACAAGTTCTGCGTAAGTTATTAAATATTTGTACATTTTATTTCTCTTCTAATGTTTGTTAAGACAGTGCCTTGTTGGCACTCAACATATATAAATTCTAACTTCTAAAGTTCATCAGAAAAAATTAATGAAGAAATTGGAGAGGTTTAATAAACTGACTTCATCTGATGAACGTGTAAAAGGAAAGGTTAATCCACTTGTTTAAGCTGTTGCCCCTCAACGAATACTTTGTAAGCTCTAACTCTTGGGACAAGAAGGTATGACTTCGTTCCTTATATTTCGCATGGTCAAGAATTTCGGATGACAAAAAAGGATGGAATCTGTGAGTTTAGAGGTCACATGATTTAAATGAACAATTTTGGAGAGTATGGTAAATCTCTTCGTTTCTAATCGGTTTGATTTTGCAACATTTCAGAAACACCGCCTTGATATCTGCCCTGGTTGGTACTTCAGGGACATCGTTTATTCCAAGCAGTAGGTTATGTATATAAACGCATCGTCAATGCTCCTACCTAATTTTTCCTCAGCAGTAACGAGCTCGGTAATTCAGAGTCTGTCTTTCATAATGATAATGGAAAACAATGTTTTGAATCTTGACATCAGTTTGCTGGCAGGATAAAAATATTAGATAGCTGAAAAGTCAAAATTGTTAAATCACTGTTTATTCTGAGGCAGAAAATCACCTAAACGTTCTCGTTTTGAAAAACGAAATTTATAGGAACCTCAGGGGATGTAACCTTAATAATTTCCTATTCTGTTTGATGCCTTTTTTACTGGACCCAATCACAAATTCTGATTAATAAACAATCAACTGTTTTAATCGTCCATGATGTTGCCGGAGTAAAAGAATAAATTTTCCGCCTATTCCAAGTTATGTAGGTTTGTAGGTTAGGTTGTACTTAGGCTTTTATTGAGGTATGGTCATCCTTTAAGCAATACGGGCAGATGGTGGCACACGGAGAAAACTGCACAAACAACTAATGAAGCTTTCCCTGTGGCTCCACACTGATAGTGACATGATGGACGTTTTCGGTCAGGAATTAAACTCTATTGATTCTTTGAAATACTGGCCAAGGATAACATCCAGCCGTCTGCTAAGAAGCATGATGTAAGAGAGAGGTTAAAACGGCTAATTCAAAGGAAAGCTAATACTCAGGCATGGCGTTTTAGGACGGTTACATGGTAGCAAGCTGGTTTTATAAATTGAATTCCGTCAGAGTGCAATAAACTCCGTTCACATTTTTGGCACGGTTATCATTTTGTAATACTGGAATGTAATCCAGAGCCCTGCCAACGAAGATGCACTACAGATCAACTTAACTCGGATGGAGGAATGGTCGAATTTTTGGCTTTTGCTGTTCAACGTTGATAGAGTGTACAATATTTCGCTTAGACAACCCATCCGGATCTGCCGACAGTAGAAGCTACTTTTTCAACGATGAAATCGCACAAGACGTGGAAACCCCGATGGACATTGGTGTGCTGACGACCACCACCTTAAAACCATCCTCTCACTGCTCGAAAGTGATGAAGAGTGCAATGGCTGTGTTGCATTCCATCAGACGAGCCTTTGTGGATCTCGATGAAGATCTCTTTTCTCTGAGACTTATGGAACATTCGTTAGGTCGCATTTGGAATAAACTGTTCAAGCCTAGAGACCCTGGACAATTCAAGAACCGAACTTTCTCAAAAGAGTGCTGAGGAGAGCCACGAAAATGGTAAGGAGACAAAGCTTTTTGCCATATCCAAACCGCATAACGAATCTTAATCTGTTTCCTTTGAGCAATAGTCAAATGCGTGGTGATCTACTGTTGGCCTTCCACATTACGAAAGGATTGGATAGCTGCCTGGAATTCTCGCACTTCTTTGAATTTGCTGCCAAGACCGAGCTTTGAGGTTGTCCATTGAAACTGCGCGACCAGCAGGTGACACTGGATGTGCGCAAGTTCTCCTTCTCTGTCAGTGTGGTTAAATCATGGAATGCCCTCCTTGAAGACGTTCAGATGTGACCATCGCTGGAAAGCTTTAAAAGGAAACTTGACAGTTTGATGTTCGTGAGCGAGCCGGAGAGATGAGGAATTTATCTTAACCCTCGAGTGTAACACACGACTTGTCATATTTTATGATCGCCTTTAAACGTTTGCAACCCACATGGTTTCTCTGTATGCCGCAATTAATTTCACATAAACAATAGGGTGCTCAAAGGCTAATGCCTATTTCTCTCAATAAATTGAGTTGAATTGAATTTATTTATTCGTCGAGGACGAAAACCGGTGCGCGATTTGCGTTGTATACACCGATCGTCAAAGTGAAATTCAAGAAAATAATAGAATCGATCTCCCTGCCGTTCTAAACATGAATAATACTGTTCTTTTTAGGTTAGTTTTAGGCAGAGATCGCCTTGTGTTCAAAGAGTAGCTGATTGAAATAGTCCACATATACGCTGAGCAATATCTGCAGTTGAATAGTACAGAAGCCAGCTCTGAGTTCGGTTTATCTACCTAGGTTGTGCCCTTATGCTTGCTTTTAATATATGCATCAGGCATTGCTTCTAGTTTTAATATGCAAGCCACAATGATCATTGAATGGGCCTCCCTAGTGCGGCTACTACATTAAAATTCATTATGTTTCTGTCATCTTTACGTGAGCCCCTCTGTTAAAGCAAACGCATTTTGACACAAAACGTAATTCAAATCTTCAATTTACTCAAACGCTGTCCACAACATTCGCGTTAACTTGTTTTATGATATAAAACTGCAAAATAAGTCTAAAGGTCACCTATGGCGCCTTTACGGATGGAATTTTGAATATTGTGACCCATATGATGATGTATCAGGCACTAATTACATTTTTGTTAATTGCATTTTTACGATTAACAAATTCGACAAGTATAGGTACGGTAAATTTGAAATTTAACTCTTGAACTACAAAGAAATGTTTCACTTACCCTTATTTTTTAGTTAATTAAGATGCTTATGTTTCTCAAAATAATACTCAATTACTTTTCATACCTTTCATAAATATTTTTTAATATTTCTTTTAAATTTTTGTCTGCATTATCAAATCTAAAGATTGCATGAATCAAATCGTCAATTTTGCAGCGTTGCTTGGATACATTCAAACATCGGTTTGACATACATATGTTGCAGCACCACGAAGACTGTAACCACTTAACCTTAACAATAGCAATGAACCACGTAAATCTGCCTGCATTCACTTGGCTGTAACTTCTTTACATTGATTCTTATTCAAATGCGTAAGCCTATTTTCCTCAAATACACTGAACTGAACTAAACTGGTATGAGTAAAAATAATAAAGATAAAATTTCGTTAAACGCTGGAAGATACTTACTCCTGCTAGGTTCCTTACAAGGAAAAAAAATTATTCTCAAATTTTATTCCATATTTTTCAAAGTTGCTGTTTACTTTTAAAATTTATACGTACAAACATTATAAATTTATTTACCTGCCTTAATTTTTCATCTGAACCAACAAGTATTTTTGTTTTGTTACCAGAACGAGAGAAATCTTGCTCATTCTTGCAAAATTACCTGAAAATTAACTCCCTCTCTCGGTTTCCTGGCAAAGACGATGACTTACGGAATGCATATCACCAGTTGCTTAATATGTATAAAATATTAAAAGGTAATTCAATTACTTTTTTCTCCTATGAGTTAGAATTTCCGAGAAATGTCTTCTTTAAATCTGAGCGCGCCTTGTATATGGAATTAAAAAAGTCTCATGCCCCTTCTCACCTCCTCGTTCGTCTATTTGAATTCGGCCAAAATTTATCGCAGGCGATCGCTAACGGTCATTGTCAAAAATTGGATTTGCATTTTGAAAGTGTGGCCTCTAAACTTACCTACTCGATCCTTGTATTTTCCTCCGTAATTCTTGAACATACGCGAGATGAAGAACGAATTCGTGTCTGCTTGTCCAAAGCGGAAGCGCTTTCAAAGTATTCCTTGAGGGGTAACAGCATAAACAAGTGGATTAAACTCTCCTTTTACTCCTGCGCCAGATTTAGTCGGTTTTTAAAACTCCTCCAATTACATGTGAACGTAAGTTTATTTCTTCAATATTTTTTTTCTGATGAACTTAAGCTTTGCCATTATTTGAAAAAAATAGTTTGTGATAATTAAGGAAAATAATTCAGACTCTTTAACGTTAAATATATTCATTGCCTTATCCTGTAGTACATAAGGGGCAGTTTTTGAAGGGTTATCTTGAATAATATAAAGAAGTTTGCATAAATCTAGTGAAAAGGGGTCAGTAAACGTGTAGTTTGAAGAATAATAAAAAATGCAGTCGCAGAATGAATCTTTAAAATAATATTTGATTTAAGGATATTATGTTTTCTGAATGTTTCTGTTAGTTTGTTTTCCAATAGGTATGAAGTTTTGATTTATTCTGCATTTTTGTGAGATATCTTACTATATCCTACTTTGTTTTTACAAAAATTCAGATTTTGTTGGAGGTCCGTAATTTGCAGCAAAGTGACTTCTGTCGTAAGGGTGTCCAACTGCTTATTCAACAGTGTTCTCCTTATGTATATCGTCAGAAATGCTGCTCTTCCTGTGCATTTATCATTGAGCAATGTATCGGGCCCCTCAGCGGGATTGCAAAAGAGACGGATTTCAGCTTTTTTGCAGTTGAAGGATTCCAAGAAGTCTTGCAAGTTCTCGAGGTTGTTATTGGTGCCGATTTCCTTATGCAGATGCTCTCACAAGCTACCTCAGGCAATAAACAGTTGCAAAAGGAGGCGGAAGACGAGGTAAATGACATTTATGCATTCATTTTTGCTATGCAAGGAAATGCAAACCAACAATTTATGGTGACTTGCACGCAATGAGTGTTTTTGGCTGCAGATTTCGTTGGCGAATCCTTACTGTGAGCGTCTGTTTGTATCTTTGTGCAGATGGAGGCTTCAACTAAGGTCTGAGTTGGCTGAAGATTGCTTATGTACTGCGGATGGCTTTGTTCACATGCATTCCCGTGAGGTATTTCTGAATACTAGCTCATATTTATATCAATCCTTCCCAAAATATGTTGCATTTTAATGCTGAGCTCTTCGGGGATGTTACGAAAGAGCCTCTGTGTTTTAGATCAATTTTGCTTTGGGCAAAGGGCTTTGAATTTAGTTTTATTTTCAATTTTAAGCAAAACGTTTGAAAAATTTAGTTAACACTTAATTTGTTTCCATTCTTATCTGCAAGTGAATAAAAGATTATGTAACACAATCCCAACTATTGTAAAGTTGTATTTTTTGGAAAAATTGTCACGCCTGGTGAAGATGTTTAAATATTAAATAATTCCATACTTTTAAGGTTAGCCCTATTTAACCTGTCTTGTTGGACTCTGTTAAAGTTACTCTTGCAGAGGAACCCATGGATGGCTTTTAAAATGATTTCTGGCCTAAGGTTACATGGAAAAACTTTCTGGAATCGAACCCTGGCTAACTCGGACAGGGGAACGTTCGACAGATGATTGCTAGTGGGCGAGAAACATCCATACCCTACTCTTTTAAATTCGAAAATTGTTCAGCATCATTTTCTTTTCACACGAATTTTCTTCAAGACTACTAAATTGACCTCCAATCTAAAATTTAATAAGTACTTTCTGTACTGTAAGAAGATCGAGGAAAGTCTTTTGCACATTTAATTTATTACGTTTATCCACTAGCAGTACGCTTTTCCTTTCCTTTCGTTTCCTCTGGAAAAACTTAGTGAGGAGGATGCAGGCGTGACTCCCACCAAAACTCAAGAAACTTGAGATGTTTGCGAGGGTTCAGCACATTGAAACGTTTACTTTCGGTTCTAGCCCCTGACTACACCTTATGCAAAAAGTGCATCATAGAAGCTTACAATACAGGCCAATTCGAGAAGAAACTATTGCAGGTTAAGCCTCATGGCAATGGAAGACCGATTTTCCCGTCAACACGTGCGTGTGCGGTTTTCTTTATATTGCGGAATACATTTAACTGATACCTCGAGATTTTCCTATTTATTTTCTCGCCCGTTAGCCTATTCAAGTCTCACGGTCAGCCAGTTAGGGTATTGGGCACAGTCAGTGGTCTGACATGAGATTTCCAACTAATTTGTGCCACAGACTTGGATCCGGTGCTGCCCCACCATCATGATTCCTCTTGTGATGACTATTAGTTTGCATACAGTTGAGGTCAGGACACCCTAATCTGCATCGTGTTCAAATTGTTGAAACTATTAAGATAATTTCCATCTGGAGGTAACTTATGTGCTCTTGCCAATGCTTTTTCGTACAAACCGAATCACGCCTAAAAGCGCAAAATATGTAGCAGTAAGGACAAGGGAGACCAGAGTGTTCATTTCGGACTTTATAGCCTTTGTTATTCGTCCATACTCCGTAGCTGGACTGGTAAACACACCCGATTGACTTTACATTCAGTGGCCAAACTTCGAATTCATGACTTACGGTTATCGAGGTACGATTCTACCTGCAACGGGGCTTTTCCAGGCCACCATGCCGGACTTTGGCCCTGCTTTGTAACTTGTGCCATATTTGAAGGTCACCGCTGCTGAAGTTTAACGTTTCAGAATTACTTCGATCCATAAATCAGTTGATATAAGTGGTTTAGAGGTTTTCAATTGACAATCCACCGGAATAGCGACAAGTCTCTTGTGAGGAGGAGTTTAGTCATTTTGCTAGATTCTTGGTTTTGTATTCTTTGGTTCCACTTTTTACGCAATTTTGGCTACGTACTGGCATAAAATTCTTTCGATATCTGCCCTCTCACGAACAACCATTCGTTAGATTATTCCCAAGCTTCCAGTGGAAACCATAGTGGTTTGTGTAATATTGACGACTGGGGGCAATTACTGGAAGCATTACTGACCAGAAGTTTTTAGACAAAAAAGAGGGAATATAAAATTTAGCAACCATTTTTGGAAAGATGAAGCAGCGAATGTAAGTTTCGAATTTAACAGAGTTGTAATTGAAGAAGGAAGACGCGTCGGTAGAATCGAGTTGTGCGCGTGAATTTTCAAGCTGGCTACACTAACCCATCATCAGATGAAATGAAAGGTTGGAGATGGGATTATCGCACGAGAGCGTTTCGGGAGCAGATAAAAGACCGAACAGATGTCCATGTGAGGAGAAAGTGAATCGTGTTACGATAGATGCCGGAGGTGATGTTGAGGTGTTATAGTTTCCATTTGTGTTTCATCGAGGCGGGGGATGCCGAATCAGTGAAGTTCTACTTTGCCGAGCATGGATAAGCAGCTGTTTTTGGAGGTGAGCGCAAGTCAGTGAGGCATGCACGCGGCCCTTCGTAGTGTGAATCCAGATCAACATGGTGGTTTATGTTGTTATTGTAAGAGGGCCAGATTTCAAGGAATTCTCGCGCGTTTCGTGTTCGCCATGGCGACCGCATTAGTTCCGTTTCAATTGAAGCGGTGGTCGCAATCGAGGAAAAGCGCCAACACAAGATATACGGGATCCCGTCGGCGGATTGGCAGTTCATGTTGAATTATGCAAGTCCCAAGTCGTCGGCTTGTATGGCCTACGTAAATGCAGGAGCATTTAGCACATAGAATGTGATAAATGACATTGGTGCACGCAGATAGGACACTGGCTTGTGTGCGATGGAGGTGTCAAACCAGTTTATTTTTTGGGTAATCGCTCCGGCCATTCGTTGTATGTAGAGCAGGGAGTAGAATTTCCGTGGCATTGTTTCTCCATCATAGTTGACGCTTTGTGGTTTTCTGAGATGGTCTTTTTAAAAAGCTGCTCGGATATCCATTGAGCCGGAATAATTGATACAAGAAAGCGTGCTGTAATTACGTTCAGCCTCACTGCCGAACGTTCCGTACGCATAAAAATCCAGCGCTATGGATGATGTTTCACGTTCCGAACAGAACTTACAATTTAAACTGAATTAAAGTGGTTCTGCCACTTTCTGAAATAACTAATGTCAAAACCAAAGGAAAAAGGCTTTAAATACGCAAGATTTTGCCTTTTTTAGCTTATGTTAGTCTAAAATCCCCGTGGTATTCGCCTCACCCTTTCCAGGTCGTGAATGCTAGTAAGGTGAGTAGAGGAACGTTGACTTCCATGGGAAGTAGTTTCTAGTGAGAGTAGGCTTGTAAAACAATGACCGTACTCTCTCCTTCCTTCCCACGCCACCAAATCAAGAAGACTGGAGTTGGGAGAGTGCACAGGTGGTTGGTGCAGCGTGGGACCGTACGAAGGCTTGCCACCACAACTGAATTTTTCAATGATTTCGTTTTTGCGGGCGGCTATTTACGCTGACAATGGTTTGTTTTGTGGTCATTCACTTAAGTACTAGTCATTCGTAGTTGTCTAGAGCAGTTTCCGGGTCAGGTTGGTGCGTCATCTTTTACATAAGTTAAAAATCAATATGTAAATAGAAACAAGTCCAGTAACCCCTCCCCTACCCCGGCATTTGTTAGGTTGGGTAGGTCACGGGAATAGGAACACACTTCCCGTAATGCGGGTGGCCTTGGCTAAATCCAGGAAGGGTAAGACGGTGGAAGCACAATAGCCGGATCCGCTGAGACCATTGACTCCGGGGTTATTTGTCCCTGTTCTCATGTTCACACCCTTTACTCTCGTCCTTCAGTCACCTGCATTCCCATTGAGCTCTGTCTAACGTCGGTTCCAGTTCGCTTTCTCTTATACCGATCCGGGAGGCCAATTTCCTTGATCTTCGCTCATGGGATAGCTTTTCCGTTTCCCTTAAATCCCGCGGATTCAAATTAGTCAATTTATAGTCGGTAACTAGGTTGTAATTACGCCTACCTTCTTAGTTTGCTTTTCCCAGGTCTTCCGCTTCCTCGCTCTGCCCTACCCATAAAACCCCTTTACCACGTTTCCCGTAAGTGTGTCGACCTCGCTGGCAAAGTTCTCAGGGGGTCCGGCTATTGTGCTTCCAGTGGGTAGATTTAAGATTTCGGTTAGGGTTGGTGTTAGGGGAGTACCGCTTACGTCCTTGGCTTTGGAAACAGCCATTTGACAGAAATAGGACAATAATTTTCTATTTCACTTCTGACATAGTCGTCAGGCCTTGGACTCTCATCATTACGAAGCTTTTGGAACAAGTGGTACGCTCCACTGAAGGCCGGACAAATTATCAGTTTGTACGATGTCCCGACTGCGTCTTTCCAGGGATACCTAGCCCCCTCTTATTTTACTTTTCATTAGGGAAATTTTCCAACCAGCAGGTCAAAGTTTAGATTTTTTGTCGCACTCTCTCTTACTTCCCCAGGCTTCCCCCACCTCCATGCCCCAGGGGTCTATACGAGATTCATACCCGTACTGTTTCGTAATACTGCTCGATGATTCATTACTTGTCATCGTCACGCCCTAGTTTACCCGCCTAGCGTTGAGAGGCGATACCGAAAGCGCGATATGGTTGCCGGCTGTCAACGCTCAAAGGTATCCCCAAAAGTACATCGAAGTCACGGGTCCCCGCGCGTGCGTTTGGACTTGATAGGCTTGACTGTTAGGCGGGGCCTCCATCCCCCAGAGGCAAATCCGTGCTGATGACGGGGGAAAACGAGTCGGCCGGGCAGGGAGGGAGGAATAGTATTAGGCGAAAAGAGTGTGTTGTCCAGTTTGTGGAGCATGGTCCGCGTGGGGGACGGCAGTCGACATCACACTCAAAGTAAACCCCATACCCTCCGCGGGGAGAGGTAGAACAGCGGCAAGTGGGTCAGGCGCACCTGTAACACGTTTGACAGCCGTCATTACGACGCATGGCTTCAAGGAAGTCAGTAGTCCATTTCAGGTAATCGAGCCTGGCTGCCACAATGTTGCAAACGCCGTCGAACGAAAATACATGCACGTGGAGCAGGCGCGAAGTCGGCTTCTCCGTAATTATTCCTGTCTGAGGGGCAAGAAGCACAACATGCCATGGATAGGTGGGTACGTAGGTACGACAAAATTTCACGCCTGCTGCAGGAATCGTGGCACTCGACCGCGGAATCGATCAATAGACATATCGATCTGCCAGCTGCATATCAGGCCCTGCACGAACAAATCAAAGGTTCTGATGAAGGTCATACTCGGCAGAGGTGAGTTTAATAAGCAGTGAGCTGTACAGTCTTTCATGCCTTGACGATGGGTTCGCGTGAGATTTCGAAACTTCGGAACATGTATGTTCCGTTGTGCCCTGGAGCTCAGACTAGAGCCCTCGCAGGCGGTCGCATGGCGATGTGTAGCATATGATGAAGTGGAACCGACAAAGACAAGGGAGACCGGAATGGCCATTTCTGGCTTATTAGCCGTCATCAGCCAGTCATACCCAATCCCAAGTGTGGCACACCTGGGATTCGCTACAAGTCGCTATGCGACCGCCTGCGAGGGCTCTAGTCTGAGCTCCAGGGCACAACGGAACATAAATGTTCCTTAAGCAGATCAGTGAGCCCCACACTATCATCATATTCCCGATCACAACCGACAAAGCATCGAGCACGTGGCTCAATGGTAGAGCATTCGACTCAATTACCAAAGGTCGCGGGTTCGAATCCCAGGTGTTCCACACTTGGGATTGGGTATGACTGGCTGATGACGGCTAATAAGCCAGAAATGGCCATTCCGGTCTCCCTTGTCTTTGTCGGTTCCACATTATCAACATATGCTACACGTTGCTATGCGACTGCCTGCGAGGGCTCTAGTCTGAGTTCCAGGGCACTACGGAACATACATGTTCCTTAAGCAGATCGGTGAGCCCCACACTATCATATATATATATATATATATATATATATATATATATATATATATATATATATATATATATGACAAAGACGTTATACCGTACTTCCGACATAGATACTAACTAAAAGCCCAGACACGTGTTTCGCCGATGTTTCTGCTGCTGTGTGCCCCACAACGAGGGGTTCGGCACCTCAGTGGGTCCCCCAGCGTTCTCTATGCAGTTTCTGGTATATGGACTCCAGAGAATAATCGGGTAAATAATTTCTGAAATTATTAAGTGCAGGACATGGAGTCAGGTGATTCGGACATGACTTTTTAGGGTCACACCCGAAATTTCAATGAACATATATATATATATATATATATATATATATATATATATATATATATATATATGAGAAGAAGAGGCGATCACGGGAACCATGGTTTTATTGTCCTGACGTTTCAAAATCAAACAAGATTTCATCGTCGGAGGTAAATTTTGTACCGCGCCTCAAAGTATTTATAGGTGGTAACATTTCGGCTAATACGGGATTACTAAGGTTTTTGAATTTGCATAGAGGAGGGGCCGGGTTGGGGTGGAGATTCTTAGTCATCTTGCTGCTTGATGAGCATGGTGGTGTTTCATTCTTGGCGATCATCCTTTGCCTGTTCACTGAGTCCGTGGTGGACTGGGGGAGGGCGGGTGATGGCTGGTTCTCAATCTGGTCGGGGGCCGGAGTTCGCACGTTGACAGTAGTCGTCAGTACCCTCATCGACCGAAGCTGCCGCCCCAGGCTGTTAATCTTGGTTGCGATCGCACCTCCGTGTGTATTCGCACCTGCCGGATAAGTGGTTGAGCTGGCCGAGGCGATAACTGTTCCTTCGTCGGGTCTGGGTTGTGTTGCGATTGCGTGCGTGTCCGCCATGGACTCACCCATGTTCGGATGCACGTTAGGCCCATGTTCACGTTGGCTCTTTCGATCATTGAGCTGCGTCCGGAGGGCTTGGTAGGCCGTAGGAAGCGTCACACAACGATTGATGGAGGTTGTTCCCGTGTGCCAAGCCTCGATGGTTTCCCTTGCCACGCGGTCACTTCCCCGACCAAGAATTTCAGCATTCTGGAAGGCGAACGTGTGTCCAGAGTCTGCGCAATGGTCAGCCACCAAAGACAGCGGGTCCATTCTTCTTACCGCCCTCATGTGTTCTCCGACCCGGGTTTGCAGACGTTTCCCGGTTTCTCCAATGTAGTTGACTGCGCAGGAATTGCATTGAACCCGATAGATGACGTTTGTGGTTTCACCTCGGGGCAGGGGGGGCCTTAGGCCTCATAACCAGATGTCGAATGGTTGACTCCGGCCGGTGGGCGATGCCGATCCCCATCGGTCTTAGGAGACGGAGACCGCCTCCGAAACACCGTCAATGTATGGCAACGCTCGCCATATCTTTGGCTGTTCGGTCGCTGGCCGTCGGATTTGCCTGCACTGTCTGCTACGTTCGATGAAGTTGCGGGGATACCCGTTGGCCATGAAGAGGCGTTGGAGGTATCGAAGTTCTGCCTTTCTTTCGCCTGGCTCGCTGCAGTGTGTTTCAGCCCTTTTGTATAGCGTTCGAACACAACTGCGTTTGTGACACGACGGATGTTTGCTATGGTAGCTAAGGATTTGGCGGGTACTGGTGGCCTTCCTATACACCGTCGTTTTGGGTTCCCGCAGGGTTTTCGATGGACCAGAACGTCTAGGAATGGCAGCTGGTTGTTGACTTCCACCTCCATTGTAAACTGGATGTCAGGGAAAATAGAATTCAGGCTGTCATGAAATTCCTTGACCATATCCCGCTTGATGATGACAAAGGTATCGTCCACATACCGAGTCCAGAATTTCGGTTTGTACTTTGCGAAACCAGGGTCTCTAATTTTTGGAGAACTGCCTCTGCGATGAAGCCCGAAAGTGGCGATCCCATTGGCGTCCCCTTGACCTGCTCATACGTTGTTCCTTCGAAAGTGAAGTACGTCTTCAGGCAGAATTTTAAGAGCTGGATGAGATGTCTCCCTTTCACCGTCTCGGCCGTCTCGTTGTGCCTGCTCTCGAGCAGTTCGCTGACCGTTTCGACTGCCAGGCCTTGTGGGATCGCGGTGAAGAGAGAGGTGACATCGAATGACACCATCACCTCGTCTGCAGTAATTTGCACTCCCTGGAGCTGTTGCAGGAATTGAGTCGCTGAACAGACCGTCGTGGTCGCGTCCGAGGTGAGCGACCGCAAATTTCGGAAAAAGCCATTTCGCCAGATGAAGGTTGGTGCACCGCGCAATGACACGATTGGCCGGAGGGGATACCAGCCTTGTGTACTTTTGGTAGTCCGTAGAACCTGCTGCGGCCGCGTCTATTGGTTTAATGGCCAGTCGTACCGACTTAGTAATGGCCTTGTTCTTTTGCATGTCGGCGAGTGTCTTGTCGAGTTCCGTTACAAGTTTCTTCATCGGTTCATCGTCACATGGTAGGTACGCCTGTCGGTCCTCCAGTAAGGCCTTGGCCTTCTGGATGTAGTCTGTCTTATTCATCACTACTGTGGAGCGTCCTTTGTCGGCTGGCAGAATCACGATGCTGGTGTCAGCCCTCAGTGTCTTGAGAGCACTCTGTTCCGCTCTGGAAATGATTGCACGTGGTTTTGTGCGCCATCACCAAAGAGGTTATCTGCTGCCGAATAAGGTGCTTTGTTTTGTCGGATTCCCCGGTTTGTTTGAGAATCGACTCGACAGTGGCCACGAGATTTACCGGATCGGCGTCTGCGATGTTAAAAGCAAGCTTCATGACTCAGCACTTTCAATTGTGCAGGCGACAACTGCTTCGATGACATATTGTGCACCAGAACTTCGTTCTCTTCTTGAGATGAATGGGTTATATTTCGAAGCTTATCCGCCAGCTCCGCATCTCTCGTTGCTCGTAGTTCTCTGGCCCGTTTATCAATCACCTGCTGCAGCAGCCTGACTCCGTCCTCGCCGATTAGTTCAGCGCACTGTGCAACCGCTTGGTTCAAAAACCCCATTGTATTTGCGCAGTCGAAGATGGCAGTCTTGGAGGAGCACCCGAATCATTCGTCTGCTATGTTGTGTCACCCACCTTTTCGCCAGACTTGTGTTCACCGGTGGCTTGTAGGACAAGCTTTTCGGAAGCACGTGATTGTCAAGGCATCTGTGGAGGAATTGAATTTGCGCGTACGTTGATGACAGACGAAAAGCAAATATTTACCAACGTCGTGTTGACTCAAGCGCTTCGCGACCGAAAATATTCCTAATAGAAGCGAAGATGCGCGTTCCCGGAAATAAATGAGAAGAAGAGGCGATCACGGGAACCATGGTTTATTGTCCTGACGTTTCAAAATCAAACAAGATTTCATCGTCGGAGGTAAATTTTGTACCGCGCCTCACAGTATTTATAGGTGGTAACATTTCGGCTAATACGGGATTACTAAGGTTTTTGAATTTGCGTAGAGGAGGGGCCGGGTTGGGGGTGGAGATTCTTAGTCATTTTGCTGCTTGATGAGCATGGTGGTGTTTTCATTCTTGGCGATCATCCTTTGCCTGTTCACTGAGTCCGTGGTGGACTGGGGAGGGCGGGTGATGGCTGGTTCTCAATCTGGTCGGGGGCCGGAGTTCGCACGTTGACAGTAGTCGTCAGTACCCTCATCGACCGAAGCTGCCGCCCCAGGCTGTTAATCTTGGTTGCGATCGCACCTCCGTGTGTATTCGCACCTGCCGGATAAGTGGTTGAGCTGGCCGAGGCGATAACTGTTCCTTCGTTGGGTCTGGGTTGTGTTGCGATTGCGATATATATATATATATATATATATATATATATATATATATATGATAATGTGGAACCGACAAAGACAAGGGAGACCGGAATGGCCATTTCTGGCTTATTAGCCGTCATCAGCCAGTCATACCCAATCCCAAGTGTGGAACACCTGGGATTTGAACCTCAAGCAGATCGGTGAGCCACACACTATCATATATAAACATATATATATATGCAGAATAACATGACCGAAAAGGACAAGGGAGACTGGAATGGCCATTTCTGGCTTATTAGCCGTCATCAGCCAGCCATACCCAAACCCAGGCGCTGCGGCGCCCGAGCCTCGAACTCGCGACCTTGTCGGGCAGAAGTCCAACGCTCTACCCACTGCGCCACGAGCTCGATGTCTTGCCGGTTTCTATCGGGAATATGGACAATTGTAATGGGGTGCTCACCGATCGGTTACATATATATATATATATATATATATAAGGTATCATTTCAATTTTTTTCAACAAAAGGACCTCCATTCACCGGGGATAAAACTTGGTGCTCTCCAGGTTGTCTTTTCGGAAAACGCTGCTGTCATTATTTGCAATTGACCACAGTATTGTAGTTAAAAAAAACAAAGCGTGGTAAATAGCAGTATCTAATGAGCAACATGGGTCGGCCAATTTGCGTATGAGAAAATTAATATGTGAATGGAGGAGAAAAATTGGTGGCTCAGTTTCACAAGCCGCCAGTAATTACACAGAAACTGAAGCATAGAATCTAAGGTGAGATAGGGTTTCTTTAGGGAGTTTTTATAAAGCCTCCACAGGCGCCAACATAGCAAACTGGGCTGAGGACAGTAGAGTTGTGGTTTCCCCACAGCCAACCTAAATACCTGAATTCAGTGTGAAATTTAAAATTCTGTCGCATCGTGCTCTATTCCCGGCAGCTAAGACCCCCTCCAAGTAAACCAACTAACGCGTCTTTGGTGTCAAATATGGTTCTTCGCTTCGTCGTTTATCTGCTACTTTCTCTGATGATGGGTTTGAGTGACAATCCGAAACGTCAGGTCAATAAACTTCTTGTTCCTAAAGGATGTTATGAGGTGGAGCTGCTCACTGCACATACTGCAGAGCCACGTACACGGGAACAGAAACTGTCCGTAACTGGTTTTTGTGGTCAATTCAGAGAAATGATGGTTACAGTTAAGGTTTAAGTTAGATTTAGGGTTAAATTTATGCAACGGGAACATTTAAACTTCTAGCAGTTAAACACACGACCACCTGCAGTGCGTGAGGAAAATTTTCCTATTCCAGCATCCCGACCCAAGGTTCCACTGACCTCACAGAAAGTGCATTTGATATTTGTTCCTTTTCCAACTTCACCCAAGCGTTGAGACTGCCCCTCTCGATAGCTACTGGTAAAATTATAGGACTGACTACTTCAGTTTCGCCAAGCAAGGGGGCAGAAGTCAAATGTTCAGCTGCCCGAGATGAGCTTCTAATTGTAACCCCACCGGATGTCCATTGCTAGCCTGGGGTACAACATACCTCGGTTGAACGCACTGGTCACGTTTTGGCGAATCCAGACGCCAGAAAATTTTTGTGAAGCATCATTCGGCCGTTTGGGAGTCACCGGTTTTGCCGTGGCCCATTTAGACGGAGGCTTTAGGCCAGGATAGCCACTGCGTGCCGTGTCCCTGTCAGTTCTCTTTAACTCATTATGACCCTAGATCACGATTGTGCTGGGAAGGAGAGGATTAACTTGGCACTGTGCAAGTTTTTTCACCATAATAATCTTGATGGTTGACAAGCCACTATTATAGCTGACGCTGGTACTCGTTATTGATTGTAACAACTTACAAGAGAAGGAAGTTTGTTTATGCTGTGATATTTTAGCCAGAGAATTTGGTAACGATCAAATATGTGGCCCCAATAGGACACGGGAATAAGCTCTCCCCGTAATACAGGCGATCTCGCGCCAAGTTCCAGGAAGGTTGGAGTTAGGGTTAGGGTAAAAGTTAGTGTTCGAGTCACGGTTAAAGCCTGATCATATTTACGTTTCCTCTGATTTTGCACAAAACCAGCTCTATTACCACGGTGATGTCCCTATTCCTGTGTTTTTTTTACCGAAAAGCTATCTTACGCCTACATGATGTCATTCGATCTCGTTTTTCCCGTCAATCCTGTAATCCACACTCGGGATAGAATAACCGCGAAAGTGATGTGGACTTTTTCCATTGGTTTTAGGCCCTTTTACAAACCCAAGTTTTGTTTGGAGCGCCGTAGTTCTTGCAGGAATTGAATAATTGAGTTTGAGAAATTTAAACTGATGAGATTTTAGAAAAATTCAAATGATTCTCTACGATAAAATATGATTCAAGTTTTTTTGGCTTCCTTATGAGCTTCAGATGTCTTCACAATGCCATCAGAAAGTCCGAAATGCTTCCTGGAAAGGATACGTAATGTGCATTTTAGAGACCCCTGAAACGAGTGAAAGGATCCCCTTTTTGCAAAAATTCACAGACTTATTATCCTCCCATCGTTATAATACTGCTCGTCTCTTTATTGCGAATTTCAAAGGATATAATTTCGTAAAAATGAGCATAACAAGGGCATTCATGGGAAGACATATGCTACTCAAGCTACGCAAACTTTATGAAGTAGCAGGTGCTTGAACTTGTTAAACCTTAATATTCCCTCTACTTTATTTAATGCACGCATTAAAGGAGAACACTGACTAACTGAAGAAGTTATCCACCTATTCTTACTTGCAATACTAACCCCGAACATTACAGACTATCAAATCCTTGCGCGGCATGCTGCATAAAGGCACATTGTAGGATGATACTATCCAAGCTTATTAAGAACATTATTTTTAACGCATTAAAAACGGAAGATGGCATCCAATTGGTCCCTCGGTCCTATTTAATCTCAACCCAAAGTGGCATATCTGCGATCTGTGGCATATCTGCGATCGGTTTGGCCCCAAGGTTAAATAATTCCAACTACATGCTACTGCATCTTCGAGTTTTGCCTTTGCCCTCTGCGATCCGTTTTATCGGCGGCTTCGAACACTGATGGACTAATTTGTTGAGGATTGATGATAATTTATTGTGGATTGGTCGTGCCATTCTGAGGGCCACCATACCGATCTGGTGAGCGATTAGACACGTGGCCCTGAAAAATACTGATTACTTTCGTGGAAGCTAGTAAAATGAATGTGGCGAAGTTTAGCAACGCGATTGGTAAATTCTCCTCGGTCAGGGATGATTGATGAGCGGGTAGCTGTGTTTGTAAGGATTACTTATATGGTCCCCTAAACAGGACACGGGAATAAGAACCCCTCGCCCAACTAATAAAGATTGCTCTGCGGATAATTCCACGAAGGACAAATATTCCCGTGTCCTACACCTAACGATAGACCTAACATAAACCCAAACCTTGGCCCTTATCTTAATACTACCCCTGTTCTCATGTGCTGCTTCGAAGGCCATATGAGTAATCCTCCAAGTTATGTTTTAACAAGGAGGTATTGAACATTGCTCATCAGTGATCATGGTGTTCAGATGAATAAACTGTGTAGCAACTGCGTGATTATGCTGATCATTTAAAATGGACTAGAAGACAAACTTTCAAAACATCCACCATTAACTTACAATCGTTGACAAACTGAAAGCTTTTCGAGTTCTTCAGTGTTTGAGGTAGGTTGAAGATGTCTGCACTTCAGACTTTGAAACCGCAAAACGGATGGGGGTGACAAAAACCACCGAGAAGGCCAGGTAGCATTGGATTGCAACAACTCCCTTGTATTTTACAGCATTACTTCTCTGCTTCCGACCCCTTGCACGTTATGTTCACCTCAGCATGTATCAACTGACCACCCATTTGCTCGGTATTTTGATACTCCCGCCACCAAAGCCGTCGCATTCCGAGAGCTAAGTCTGCAGTTAAACCTCACAGTGGTCCTTAACATAACCCTTGCCCTAACGTTAACCATAACCTTGTACACAACCATAATTTCCTGAAATTTGGCGCCCGTATTTCGGGCGGTAGTAAGGATGCGTTATATGTTCACTTAAACAGGACACGAGAAAAGGAACCGTCCATAATACATGTGCTTTGCGCTAAATTCCAAGGAAATTTAGTTAAGGATTAAGATAAGGGTTATGGTTAAGTTTAATTTTTAAGTTAAGGTTAGATTTGAGGGGTTATGGTCATGATAAGGCTAACGGTTAAGGCTGTTATCGTGTCAACTGTAGGTTAGAGGTTTACTGTAGGTTAGGGTTAAAATTAAGTTGATAGTTTAGTTTTATGTTAAGGTTCTAGTTAGCATAAGGACACGGGCGGTTCCTGTTCTCATGTGTATATAGGTAAGCCTTACCACCATATTTCCAGAGGACGTATGTAACGTGACTCATCAGCGATCGTGATGTTTGGATGACTGAGCTGTATAGCGACTCCGTGATTGCGCCTATCAGGTAAGACGAACGAGAAGACAAACTCTCAAGACATCCGCCAAAAACTCTCACTCATTACTCACAGCCACTGACATAGGAACAGTGTTTCGCGTACATCAGCGCGTTTGAGGTAGATTAATGGTGTCTCTATTCCTCGCTTCAAGTTGCGTTGAAGCCGCAGAGGGGAGAGGCAGAACATATCGAGCATGCCAGGTAGCGTTGGACTGTAACGATTCCCTTGTATTTGCCAGTTTTACTTCTCTGGCTCTGACCCCTTGCAAGTTATTTTCATCTCAGCTTCTGTCAACTACCACTCCTTTACCTGGTCTTCTGATATTCCCGTCACCGACCACCTCCCCCAGGGCTGACCATACTTGCGAGCCAGGACATGTTTAGTCTATAAACGTGTTTCCCCACCCCTCCACCCAAATCCTTTTAGGCATGCACACAGCTGTCGTGTGTGGTCCCTCCCTGGCTGTCTTTGGATCGTAGTCCAGACTTACACTTCCTCAACAAATGTGTTTAGAGTACCTGGCGGGACCGTGTAGCGAAAAAATAGTGCCTACCACTGTCTGCGACAACAGCTACACCTGTGCGGCAGTGTGTGTGTGTTGTGCTGGGGCACCTTCAATGCGCGGTGTTCTTTCGGTCAGCCGCAAAGCGGATCAAATAGCTTATTAGCGGGGATTGAAGTCTGGTTCTTGTCGGATGGGGGAGGGGTCGGAGGATGAGGAGCACCGCCCCCGCAGTTCAGTCGTCGCGAGCGTGTGCCGCACAGACTGAGCCCGCTACTGGTGGCCTGTGTGTGAGAGCGAGGCAAACTTGCGCAGCTCATCTACAGCAGCCAACTCCGATGACCAGAGGCGGACTGGAGCGCAGCGGCAGACAGAAATAAGCAATCCATTTACGCGTTTTACACACTTCTTGTTCCAAGTTGTTGCAAGGGCGGTTCGGAGCGTGCTTTAAAAAGTCGTCCTCAGAAGGAGCCATTGCAGCCTGAACGCAATTCCTGAGAAGGGGACCGACTTCTCGCGTCAGTTGGCGGTCTTCCAAGCCATGAATCTTAATGCTTCCTGGTAGATGATCATCCGTAAGGAGGGAGGGGTCCCAGTGTCGGTCACATTCTCTCTCTCTCTCTCTCTCTCTCTCTCTCTCTCTCTCTCTCTCTCTCTCTCTCTCTCTCTCTCTCTCTCTCTCTCTCTCTCTCTCTCTCTCTCTCTCTCTCTCTCTCTCTCTCTCTCTCTCTCTCTCTCTCTCTCTCTCTCTCTCTGAAGGTTTACCAATTGGCGAGATAGCTTGGTTCCAGGTTGTAATAATTAGGCCGAAAGCGGTCCTCAAAACGGTTTCATGGCATTTCACACCGATAAAACACTCGGTAGGACACGTGACTATGACCCCTACAACACATGTTACCCTGAGCTAAATTCAAGGGAGGTGAAGTTTAGTGTCGGAGTTTGGAGTAGGACAACGTAGCGCGTGGGAAGAGTGGGCGAGATAAGTGCTGCGCGATCACCACCTCTTACTTGAAAGGCAGTGGTGTTCCACGTCTTATAAGGCAGATGGTTATATAATTAGTTTTTGATTATTCATCTGTGAGAAATTTTAAAATCACGCGGTCTTGGTACTTCATACAAAAATGTATATGATATATGGTCCTCTACTCTGAGTGGAAGGACCAGAGGCGATAGCACTCTTAAAATTATATCAAATAATCTCCACCAACACATAATATTTGTCATTAGGTTATACTTACGCCTTTAGGGAGGTTTTTGTATATTTTTACTTTTTTACTAGCGTTACTGGAGCATATGGTGTTACTTCAATATTCGAACTGCTTTAGAGTCAAAACTGCATACAGGCAGTCGCATTTCTGGGTAGCAGAATCAGTAGTCAGCAAGCAGTCTGAACTGTTGTAGGCCTAACGAGGAACGGACAAAAGGCAGAGTACCGAGGTCGTGGCTACAACCTGGTCTATCAATAAGCGTCCACTGTTTATCCGCATCAGGCAAATTAGTAACGAGGATGCAGCTTTATGTTGACTTGTTATTGGTGTCTAAGTTTACAGGGGTATTTTGGCACACTAAAACATAATGCTTTTGATGTTCCTAAAGAGGTTTCCAATGCACCCGGACATCAGTCGCACCATAGTACCGAGCTATTTGAGAGGGTATTCTTAAGTAGAGGTGTCTTTGCGCTAAATTACAGTGAAATTTGTGTGAGGATTAAGGCTAGGATTTGGGTTAATGTTAGAGGTTGGGGTGCGTGTTAGGGTTACGACACGAGAATTCGTATCCTTCCTTAAATTTAGCCATAGGGGGAGGCGTTCCGATTCCTGTGTCCCCACAGGGGGCAGACCACATGACCGATTCCAACTGCAATTCCTAGCAGATTGGTCGTTCTACTCCGACCCCAGGTCAATCATCTATGGAGATCGAATCGAATTTTAATATCCCAACCACTGGATTACGCGCCTATACATTTTCCGGATGATTAACTCTGAGATGGAGACTCGATGACTGAGGTATGGGCGAGCCTCTTCCGCAATTACTTCTTTGAAGTAGTCATTTTGCAGATATCGGCGGTTTGAGCACTTCATTCGACTTTGGAAATGGCCTTTCCTTATTCCCTCTTGGTCGCTTAAGTGAAGGAGGAGGAGGAGGAGGAGGAGGAGGAGAAGGAGGAGAGGAGAGGAGGAGGAGGAGGGAGGAGGAGAGGAGGAGGAGGAGAGGAGGAGGAGAGGAGGAGGAGGAGGAGGAGGAGAGGAGGAGGAGGAGGAGGAGGAGGAGGAGGAGGAGGAGGAGGAGGAGGAGGAGGAGGAGGAGGAAAACGTAACGAGTGGACTTTTCACATCAGTATTCTGGCTCGAGGTAGCTGCTTATTTGGTCACAGTTAGATGGAACTGTTATTTTCCGAGTTGCTAAGGCAAGAACAAATATTTACATATTTATACGTAAAAGCACGGAAGGAATCTACTCCTGATTTCCATTTCGGAGGACAGACTTTTAACACTTTTTGGTCTTATTATATATGATTCCCCTTTCAACTCCCCTCGATACCACCTCCACGCAGGTAACTCAACTCTGCGCCAAGTGGCCAGTTACGCCTGAAGAAACCGCAGCACTGCGCGCCGAAGACTCTCGACAAGAAGCCTACCTGAGGCAGTTTGAGCAGCGCCGCCTCAAGACTCCGCTGCCCACCTTCAGTCATCAGGCGAGTCTGGAGGGGTTACGAAAGGCCCATGCTGCTGTCCTCGCGAGTCTCCAGCGGGTCGATGAGTGGGCCCAGTTGGTGAGGCAGAACTTTGGCCAGGCCTGTCCTAGGATCGCTGCTATGGACGGAGAAACCGGTTCTCACGTTGAGTAAGTGCGTGAGCTTAAAAAAGAGGGACTTCGAATAACTAGCGCTCCCTCTGCCCCACCCCACTCCGACTTCCGCTCCTCTCTCCCCCCCCCTACCCCCATCAATAGTACCTACAGTAGTTTCCCTATCTCGTTAAATGTCGATCGAAATTCCGAAATATGTTTTTAATTCTACCAAATTACTTAAATATGGTTGTAATAAGGATTATATTGCAGCCTAATCCCAAAATATTTCATTTACAGTGAGATGCCGCCTTTTGAACGAGCTTCTTTCTGACCGCCCGCAAAAACTATGCTCTGTAACAAATAGCTACTTAAGTAGTATGCAATTTTATAATTTATTTTCAATGCTTTTGATAATTTAATCATATTATATAGAAAAAATGCATAAAAATATTCTTTCTTTCACTCATTTGGTAGCAGATTGCATTTTTTCCAATTTTATATTTGAAGAAAGTGTGTCTTTCGGTTTTTTAAAAAAGTTATAGATTGCTGAGTAATTTTGAACCCCACAGGTCTATCCACTTTCATGCAAGGTTTAAAAACTATGCATTCTGTGTAGCGAAAAGCACGCATTTCTTTACACTATGTGGAAAAGGTCTCGCATTTCTCATGATATTTTGCAATAGATGTGGATCCTGTTACATACATTATAGGCACAAATTTTAATTTTTCCGATACGATGTATTATGAATGAAAATTTCACGGTCCCAAAAAATCTCTTAATTATGAAATTTTTTAAAACCTAAAGTTACCCTTTCTTTAAGTAAAAAAATTCAAGAGGACGCAATCTGCAATCAAACGAAAAAAAGAAAGAATATTCTTGTGCATTTTTTCTATAAAATCTATCTGAATTTATAAGAACAGTAAAAATCAGTGAGAAAAATACATACTACTTAAGAATTCATTTTTACAGAGCATAGTTTTTAAAGTGGTCAGAAAGAAGCTCGCTTAAAAACCGGCATCCCACTGTGACTGTAATATCTTGGGATTAGGCTGTATAACAACCCTATTTAAGTAATTTGTTAGAATTGGAAACATTATTAAGAATTTCGTTGGCATTTAATGAGATAGGGAATCTACTTTACGTGTGTCCTCCCATGCAATTTTCCTACCAGGTGGACTCCTAGGTGCATTTTTCCGGCCGTGGGAGTTTTATAAAGCGAAACCCTTCGCCGCTTTGATTTCCAAAGCTCCGGGTATTTGGCAAGGACGCAGAGATACAGCGCGTGCGAATTAGCTAATAGTGAAGGTGAATTGCAAGACTGTGGTCGACCATCACAGTGCTACCAAGTAGACGACTGGTATGTTTTCTCCTAGTTGGGGACGGTATACATTGACTGCATTGACAGAGGAACATTATCATCAAAGACAAAGGAGACTAGAAGGGCCATTTCCGGCTTATTAACCGTCATCAGCCAGGCATATGCAACCTCAGATATTGTAAATTCTGCGGATCGGGCAAGTGAGCGGTTGTCACTGTAATTGGCAGGTGGAGTCTAGCAGCCGCCATTCAATCCTCCTTTTATATGCGTGACCCCCCCCCCTGGGCTGATCGGTTTTACACAATTCGAACACTTTCGGATTTCCAGCTTCTCTCCCCACACTCTTGGTGAGTCGGTTAGCACCCCAGCCATCCTGCCTATGCTAAAAACAGTCAGGTGTGCTGGTCGATGGAGTGCTGGTCACTGTGATCCGAAAAAAGTTCATCTGGCTTATGCTTCGTAGCCGAGGCACGGACACCGCAAGCAGTCATTCATAGGCAAGAAGCAGGTGCGTGCGTGCACTTCGTCCTTGAATCGATTGAGCGGGTGGGGAAGAGTCTGAGCTTAACAACAAACACGCTTGCTATCACCAGCGGCCATGATACCGTCAGCTGGCAATGACTTCGACACTTCTGGTGCGCTCTTTACCTCCGTCCCAGTGCGCCTGTACAACAGTCTCTTTTATATAATGCGGTAGTTTTGTCTGAAGTTAATTAACGAAGCTGGAATGTAATAGTCAAAACAGGGCAGCTCGACGCCGTCCTCATTTTCTGACAGAAAATTTGGATCAAACGCCGCCTAGTTCGACTCCACCTCATGACGCAGGTTTCTTGTAGTGTGGGTCTTCATGTAGTCAACTGCAGCACTTTGATTTGACAAATCCCAACCTCGGTGGACTCGCTCACAAGCCGACCCTTCGCAGTTGCTTTATGAGGTAGCAGCAGCAGCAGCAATGAACCGAAAAACTCCAGAGACTTTGGTGATAGGATTTTATGCGAAAATCTTATGCTACTGATATATTTGGAGGCATACGCATGCAGCCGTCCGCTGAAGCCGCTGGTGCATGGTGGAAACTTCTACACACACAAAACTGGCGGTGGACGCATATGTCCTCTTTTGAGGTTACTTTAATTTCGTTGAGTGCCTTGGTGTTAAGTTATAAAATAACATGTTCCAACTGTACTTCTGCGCCACGAATTGTATGCGTAAAGGGAGAGAGCAATTACGAGCCGCACCTGAGGAGTCTGGAGTCGTGAGAAAATCTGTCTGTGGTTTTAAACAGAGCCTGTTTTGGAAGGCCGTTGCGTAGGTTTCTGTGCAACATTTATACTTTTCGTTACACTTATCGAAAGTCCTCCTGAGCAAAACGAATGGTTTTGTATTCTGTCATTGCTTTTTTCCGCTGTAAAGATTTGTGCAAAACAGCGAGCATAGAGACTGCCACACTGTGGCAGGAAGAGTTTGGTTACAGGTTTCCGGAACTTTTGAACTGGTCTTTCCCCCACCTCCCCTCAGCCCAACTTGAGAACCCCAGTCGATCGTGTTATACCATGACCTTCTTAAAAGCCACTGTTGACTGTGCTGGGCGAGTGTGTTGTAAAAGGGTTGTAGCTTTCCGCGACAGCCCAAGGGTCGCGTTTCCGACCGAGAGATCTGTTGGTAAGGCCTTGAACAGACAGGCGGGGAGGGGGGATCATGGCGGACCTAAAGGGAGACATTTGAGGCACCCAGGTCGTCCAACCCCCATTCCATGTCCTAGATTCCGCACCAGCCTCACAAGTCGCGTGTGTGGTGTGTGTGTAAACAACACGCAGTTTTAAACTCGTGAACTGGGCAGCCGTGACAGAATAAATATTATTCCTTCTACGGTCGCCTCGTGGGGTGGTCTACCCCTGCCTCGGTCAACCGCAAATAAACCAAGGGATTCAAATGTTGCGAGTTTCTGTTTGAGAGGCTGATCTATCAAGGCCAGCTAGGTATTCCCAGTACAGGTAGAGAATGGTTTATAACCAGAAGGTCGAGACTTTGGTTTAAGGAGTTGAGTTAACGAAACTCGTGGTTGGTCCGTATAGTCACATTGAAAACAGAGATTTAAACCAATAAATGGAAGATCGGTGCTCACTGATCGGTTACGGGACTCACTCGTTCCGTTATGCCTTGGGGCTTACTCTAGAGCCCCAGCAGTAGCTGTAGAGCGGCTAATGATATAGGCAGAATGGCATTGCCGACAAAGAAAAGGGAAACTGTAATGGCCATTTCTGACTTTTTAGCCGTCATCAGCCAGCCATACCCAACCCCAGGTGTTGCGGCCTCCTAGGCTTGAGCTCGTCCCCTGTTGGTTGGCTGCCTGAAGACGGCTAATAAGCCAGAAATGGCCATTCCAGTCTCCCTTGTCTGTGTCGGTAATATCATTCTGCCTATATCACCAGCTACTCTGCGGCTACTGACGGGGCTCTAGAGTAAACCCCAAGGCAGAACGGGACGAATGAGTCCCGTAACCGATCGGTGAGCGCCCATCTATCATTGTTAATATTCTTGATTGAAACCGACAAGACAACAAGCCCGTGATGCAGTGTTGGACTTCTGATCAACAGGTCACGAGTTTGGTCATCGGGTGCCGCAACACCTGGGGTTGTGTATGGCTGGCTAATGCCGGTTGATAAGCCAGAAATAGCCATTTCAGTTTCTCTTGCCTATATCCCAATAAATAAATATAAGTAAACTAAGTTCGCGCACCATGGGAGCATGACTTGATGTCCACTGCAGACATAAGTATCACCTTTCCGCCTAAACACACTTCAATCGTTTCCGAGTGAGCAGGACTTTTCTACTCGATACTGCCGTTTGCAACCGACAGGAGAACGGGCTCGTGGCTCAAGGGTAGAACTTTAGACATCTTACTGCTTCGTGGTCACATGACTTGGGTTCGAATCCCAAGCCATCAGACGCCCTGGAGTTTTGTTACGGAGGCTTAATGATGGCTAACTTGCCGGAAATAGCCATTCCAGGTTTCTGTGTTTTTTTGTTGGTTTCCCCTGCCTTCACTCTAGCCAAGTCTACGGGGAGTTGAATGACCAATGATGGAATGTTTATAGCACTCAGGTAACCAAACCCCTGTACATGAACTGGACTAAGTCAGCTCTACTTAATCCTTTGGCTGAATGAGCTGAAAGTTAGGCTGATAGCTGTGATGAGTGGTGCACGCTGATCCATTTGGTTAGGATCTCATTACTGCAAGGCAGCTTATTGTTTGATTTAGGTCAGTGTGCATAAGTTTGCGTTTGTTTACTCGGTAAAGATTAGATTGGCGTTTACAGTTCGGATTGGGTTTGCAATGGCTACGGTTAAGTGATCGGATTATGGATTAAGGTTTAGGGTTAGGATGTAGAGGTATGGACTAGAGTCTTATGGTTAGTTTTAAGACTTAAAGTTAGGGTTCGAGTTTAGGACCTGGGCTTATGGTTAGGGGTTGGGCTTAGGGCTTGGGTTTCGGCAATTTTTTCCTAAGTTCAACTCTCTGTTGCCTATCAGTCCCTAGCGATTACCTCCGGATTCTGTGTTTATAGCCCGGGTGCAGTCTTCATACACACCACATTTTTCTTTGCGCTCTTTTTTGGTAGGGCTTAGTGGAGTATGTAAGCAACTTCATGGTTGAAATTTGGGTTCTTGATATTTCTAACCCAGAGTCGTCGGTCTACGGTCACCTTTAACCCCACCCATAAAACCCCTTCTTACCACCAGTCCCGTAGTACAGAGAACCTTGACTCGGGTTTGCTTATTAAACTTACATAATAGATCCTCACTTTTCATTTTTTCTGCAGGAAACTATAGTAACGTGGTGCATTCGAGGGTTGGAGCAAAATAAACTACATTTATTCTTTCCATTGCAAATGTCAGCGTTCACCCGTGGGTCTTTGACCCATCAGCGGAGTGCATGCACAAAGCTCTCATGTACCGGCGTTGGAGCCCTGCCAGCCCATGCCTGTCCAGTAACCATGTCAATTCGACTGCCGTTTCGATTAGAAGGGGGTCAATAGGAGGGGAGTCAGGCTCTAATATAACGCCCACGCAATTAATGAGTTCTTTGCGTAGCCGTAACATCCGCTTCGCGGACCGAAACGGGGGCAGAAAACGATCTATAGGCGACAGTACTGGCGTAGCCAAAAACGACGAATTTGACCATTTAAGTCATGACCAGATGGTCAGAATTGATTATCTATCCCCCCCCCTCACCCGGCAGGATACTGGAATTGGAGCGCCCCGCGTAATACAGGTGAAATTGCGATAAATTCCAGGATAGGGAAATATTCCTGTGTCCTAACCCTAATAGCGCTATACTTACCCCTAAGCTTAACCTTAACCCTGTATTACGGGCGGTTTCTATTCCAATGTCGTACTGGGTGGCGTGGGTGGGTGAGGGGGGGGGGCATATAAACATTCTATACCGAATTTTCAGTTCAACAGGAATGACTCCTATTCATCAGCGCCATGCAGAGACGTGGAACATAGTGGAAAATCTTTTCAAATTTCAGTAGGTGTTTGAACGCACTTGCAGGCTTTGTCTTCACCAAAAGTGACGACCAAAACGTTTCATGCCGAGCAAATTAGTGGGCTTAAGCTAACCCAATTACAGTCGTACTTTTGCTTCGCATTATTTAAGCGGTGGTTTTAGCAAAAACAATGACTACCTCCGCCTTATCCCTCGAAAGTATCTCTTTTCAGCTTATCAGAAGTAAATGATGCTGTGGGCTTAGGTTCGCATACCCATTTGACCGGTAACTGCCCGTAGTGTCAGCAGGATCAAACTTCGAATGCTCACGGGGAACTTGTTGTCCACTGCTCGATCGATATCGCAGTACAGAGAGCAGTGCGATTCCAGAAGAGCCCAAAGCTTCGTGTCTCTACCGCCCAGAGATTGTTAAGTAAGGATTCATTGTATAACCCCATAATAAGGAAACACGAACAGCAACATCCCACCCAAGTAATAACGGTGGTCATGTGGACAATTCCAGGAAGGTTGAATGTTCCCTTGCCCTAAACCCTAACATAAACCTAAGCCATAGCCGTAGTCTTAACCCTACTGTTAAAGCTTACCCTAACCTCACTCTAAAGCCCTAAGTTACCTTAACCCTAAACTTAAACCAAACCCTAAACTTAACCTTAACACTAATCACAAATCTAACCCTATTTTAAGTTCCGCAAAGATTCCCATGTTAAACATAAGAAGTTCAGTCGGCAAAAACTTGTTATCGGTAATTCTTCATCGGGTCTGTTCAGTTACAAGGGTAACGAAAAGATGAGGGGTTGACAGGGTTTATAAGCGTCTAATTGTTAATATCGATCGTTCCCACGCCACCTGCATGGCGAGGTCGGCGTGTTGAGGTTATTGGGATTGGGGGGGGGGTGGTAATGTGTGAGCGATTTTCGGAGTTCAAGTGCGCGGAGTGAAGAATTGCTATCAGGGGGAGGCGGCGTGTGAACAACACCTGAAGTCGGAAGAGAGAGAGAGCGCCTGTGTTAGCGTTTCTGACAGCACAACGCTGGTTTCGCTAGCCGTATAGCCACTGCCTCGACTGTTGCTAGCACCCGTTGACGTAGGCCTTTAGATAAGTTGGCTTTTGTGTGGTAAACAACCTGAAAGGCTTCTTTGGGATGGACTCGGTGATTAGTGTTGACTAGATGGGCGAGAATAGAACTCGAGATCGGTATAGCTTAACCTTTGCTAAGCCAGGTAGGTATGTGTTTACGTATCCTCTTTTCCAGGCGCCTGGTGGTTGAAGCAGAGCTCCAGCAGCTGCAGAAAACACTTCGTGAAGACGGACACTACGACGGTCTACGACTACAGTCCATGATTTGCTCTTCGCGGACGACTGCGCTCTTAACACCGGGACAAAGGAGGACATGCAAAGGAGCATGAACCTCTTCACCGCAGGCTGCGCCAATTTTGGATTACCAATCGGTACAGCCTAAACGGTTGTCATGCGCCAGCTGCCACCCAGCGCGGAATACAATGCTCCCCGAATCAATGTTAACGGTGCTTAACTCAAAAACGTTGAAACCTTCGCTTATCTAGGAAGCACGCTGTCACGCAACTTGAGAATCGATTACGAGGTTGCCCAGCGGATCTCCGAAGCCAGTCAGGCCTTCGGCCGGCTGCAGGCCTCCGTGTGGAATCGCCACGGTATTCACCTGAACACCAAACTGAAGATGTACAAGGCCGTCGTCTTGACGGCACTCCTTTACGGAGCGGAAACCTGGACCGTCTACTCGAACCAAGCCAGGAAGCTGAATCACTTTCATCTCAGCTGCCTCCGCAGAATACTGAAGCTGCGATGGCAAGACAGGATCCCGGACACGGAAGTCCTGGAGCGGACCGGAATCCTCAGCATCCATGCCATGCTGAGGCAAGTGCAACTGGGATGGAGCGGCCACCTGGTAAGAATGGACGACGAGCGAATACTCAAACGGCTTTTCTACGGAGATGTCGCTACGGGTGCTCGCCGACAGGGAGGTCAAAAATGACACTACAAGGACACTTTGAAGAAATCGCTGAAGCAACTGCAAATCAACCCAGCGACCTGGGAGGACATCGCCCAGGATAAGCCGGCATGGAGAAGATCCGTGAAGACTGGCTCAGCAATCTATGAGGCCGCTGCCAAGGCCAAAAGAGCGGCACTAAAGTCACCAGCGCCCCGGACCAACATCTTTGATGCCCGCGCTGTCAACGCATCTTCCGCGCGCGAATCGGCCTGGTCAGACATCTTCGGACGCAATGCACCAAAAATCCGACAATTCCAATTTCTACGTCAAATTCTGCCAACCCTCCTTCTGACTCCCCAACCCTCACTCCTGGCATCAATTCCATTACTCCCACCATCATAGAGACCACATCCGTCTACTCATCGCCTGTTACCCCCCACGACCGCAACTACCACCGCCTTTGCCTTCACTACCACCACCACAACCATCAGTGATGAGGAATCTCTCCTAAGCTGTCCTCAATGCGTCCGCACATTCACCTCACCCATCGGCCTGGTCGGTCACTTGCGAATCCAACGTACAGAGACTGGCGAACCAGTGCCTGGAGCACCAACACACAGCAGAGATCGTCGCCTCCACTATCCTCACTGTCCTCGCGCATTCACTCATCGCATGGGCCTATTCGGTCACATGCGCATCCATGACAGCGGAATACACCGCAATGGCGACAACACCGATACACCATGCACACCCTCCGCTCCTGCCATTCCTACCGCCACTGCCACCCCCACTACCATGAATGACAGCCCCCCAGCCTCTACCGATTACTCCTGCCCACAATGCACCCGCAAATTCACCTCACGCATTGGCCTGGTCATTCACCTGCGAATCCATCGCACGGAGGCTGGTGAACCAGTGCCTGGGGCTCTGACATACAGTCGACGCGCCCGCCTCCACTGCCCTCACTGCTCCCGCACATTTACACACCGCATGAGCCTATCTGGACACATGCGCCTCCACGACAACCTGCGGTAAACCACCGGAGGCTAAGCCACATCAGGGCGCACTATCTACACTAATACATAGACAACACCCTCACCAACATCAAGTACCTGAGAATATCACGGAGTCCTAGAAACCGTGGCTTGGAAGGCTGCCAATCTGACACTTACACCAAACCACGCCGTTGGCCCAGTGTATGTGCTGTGTGTCGAATGACTGACCAGTGGACTGGGAGTCAGACGGTGATGGCTCCTCCATATCCCCCGAGTAATTAAATCCTGGTGTGTGCGTTATGGGGGCCAGGTCGTGCTGTGGCACGCGAAGACGGGTACGCAGACCCGTCAGCCAATGTGCCTACTCCCACATCAGACAACTGACTGGCTTGGATGGTGTTCTGATTGTGGGGGTGGGGGAGAGAGTGAGGTCGACGGCTCAGCGCATTTTCCTCACTATAAACAATCTGATGCGCTTGAAACTATCATGGTGTGCTAAAAGCCGTGGCTTGGAAGATTGCCAACTGACCGGATAAGTCGGACCGCGTGATCAGCTCAATGTGTGTTTTGTGTGGAGTGGCTGACTGGCGGACTGAGAGTCAGGCTGCAATGGCTCCTTCTTAATGTGGCATTTTTGGCTCTTCCACTCCGTGGGATCCGAGTCAGGTGTGGTGGTACACCCAGGGGCGGATCCGACCGCGCCAGCCACCTGCACCCTCTTCCATCTCCGGTCTTCTTGACTCTGTCTTGACACCGGGCTCAGGTGGAGGAGGAAGAGAGAGTGCGTTAACAATAAGCGCCGCGGTTGATAGGTTGCCAACTGACAATTATACTCAGAGCTCACAGTTAGTCCAATGTGTGTTGTGTGGAGTGGCTGACTGGTGGTCTGAGAGTCAGACTGCGATGGCTCCTTCTTAACGTGACCTCTGGCTATCTCACACATGCGAGATATAACCCGTTCAACTCCCTGTTGTGTGAAATACTGGTGCTCGTGTTTGAGGAGCCAGGTCGTGTACGTAGTACACGTAGATGAGGTCACCAGCAGCTGCACCCACTTCCGCATCAGACAACTGACCGGCTCGGACAGTGGTTTGACTGTGGGAAGTGGGGTAGAGCGTGAGGTCGACGGCTCAGCGCGTTTTCCTCACTATAAACAATCTGATGCGCTTGAAACTATCACGGTGCGCTTAAAAGCCGTGGCTTGGAAGGTTGCCAACTGAGGGGATAAGTCGTACCGCGTGATTAGCTCAATGTGTGTTTTGTGTGGATTGGCTGACTGGCGGACTGAGAGCCAGGCTGCAATGGTTCCTTCTTATTGTGGCTTTTATGGCATTCCCACTCCGTGAGATCCGACTCAGGTGTAGCGGTACACCCAGGGGCGCCTCCAGCCGCGCCAGCCACCTGCACGCTCTCCCATCTCCGCTCTTCTTGACTCTGTCATGACACCGGGCTCAGGTGGGGGAGGAGGAGAGAGTGTGGTAGCTGCAGCACAAGGCGAATATAACTTAAAACTAAATCACGCGCAAGTCACTGTCCCTGCACCACCCTTCCGTGGAGCGTACGGTGGATATCGTCGAAATCGACGGTCGAACTATTGTGAGGTGGCGGGCGCTCATACGAACGATAACCGGCTCATTAATCACTTACCCTGTGTGCATAAGGTCACTTGTAGTTTTGTGCTATGTGGTCCTCGTGGTGACCAAAGTCATTAAGAGTGACTGCACCTCGCCACAACCCTTTTACTGCCCTAATCTCCCCTCTTTCCTGTATCTTCGACATCCCTCAGACCACCCCGAGTGTCCATAGCGTAAACAGACGTGACTTTGAAGATTGCCAGCTGGTGGGGTGGGTGGCGGAAGATATTAGGTTGGTCCCAGAAGCCGTGCATTCAACTACGACGATTTTTCTACAACGTGACTTCTGTAAACAAATCTTGAAAATGACGATTATTGAATAGGTTATGTCTGCTCTGGTTGATCCGAGGAAAGGAGATGCGCAATTGTTGCCGACTGTCTGCGGCCATTCAGCAAATCGGTTCGGTTAAGAACAGACAACGCCTATAGTCATCAGGAGATGTCACAGTCAGAGAACTTTTTGGCACGAAAAGGACTGAGGTTGCTGCCCTCTTCGGTTCGCCATAGTATGTGTTCAGACAATCATTGCATACAAACGGCCTACTGGATGTATGGCACAATGTTATGCCTTCCGAAGTGGGTTCGGGGTCTCCCCTTTATCTGCAAGTGGTATTGTTTTATCTGAACCTGATCATGGTCTCGGAAATGCCGTAGCCCCTACCATAATCGGCAAATTTCACATCAACAGATAGTAGAATTTTTGAATTTCGATTAATTATTTTAAGTTTACAAAAATTACTTGCCCGAGTAATGCAAGTGACCTTATGGTATTCTAACCCTAGCCCTTAAGCGTATCCTATGAATAAACCTAAATCAAACTCAAATTTCAGCCCTTACCTTTATGTTAAAAGTGGCCTTAATTTGAACCCTAACTGACCTTGGAATATAGCGCAAGGTCACTTTTAATACGCGGGATTACTATTTTCGTGTACTACCTTAGCCCTAACTCTAACTTTAATCTTTGTGAAATATAACGCAAGGCCACCGAATATTCTCGTGTCCTGCCAGGGCTGGGTGTAGAACACGGAAATAGGTACCCTTCCTGAAATTTGGCGAAAGCTCACCTTTATTACGGGAAGAGGGAGGGGTAATAAGTCCTATGAATCGAACACAAACTCAAAATTAAGCCCTAACCTTTCCATTAAAAGTGGCCTTAATTTGAACCCTAACTGACCTTGGAATATAGCACATTGTTACTTTCTCTTAGAAGGCCTCACAATTTCCCTTATCCGGATATGTCCCAAAATTCTCTGGGTGACTACGTTTATTGTCATTCCTTCGCTGCAGCATTTTACACTTCTTTAGACCTGCAGTGTTTTCAACATAGAACTCACCTAATCTTGTATTTGCTTTGCAGAACGGATAAGAAGCACTTGTTTCAAAATGACCAACCGGAACTCTCTACTGAAACGCCACCCATAAAGCCGATTTCTCTGGTAAGTTCGCGCTTGAGCTTTGCATGCACCATCATCTCCGCTGACTTAAACAGGCCTCATATCCCACCATGACCCTAGCGGACCCCCGAACAAGCTGCCCTATTCTTTTCAGTTCCATTCAGTTTTATTAAGGGAAATATAGGCGAAGCCTTTGAGCTCCCTATTGATGTCAGTGACACTGTAAATTAAAAAAGGCTGACATATAATGGACGTTGGACAAAGGGTTATCTCCCGGACACACTGCAGGGCATCGGACAAATAATTATAAAATAATGCTACTCAAAAATAGGACGTAGTATGTTATATGACGCGAAAATTGTGGATGGGAATATGTTTCAGGAAATGTGTTAGGTTCGGATGTCGTGGTGGAACTTATGGCTGTACTGGTCAAACTTCCGCTTAAAAGTGTCAACGGATGGGGACATGATTATGTCGGCCGGCAGAGCATTCCAGGCCTTAATGACTCTGTTGGGGAAGAAGAACCTTCTTGTGTCGAGTCTTGCACCTGTCACACGTAGGTTAATGGGATGTCCTCGCAAAGTAGTGGTAGTGGCCAGCTCAAAGAAGTCGCCAGATGCAAGGCAACAACCCTGAAGCCGCAGCATTCGAAAGGCTTGTATTAAGTCGCCGCGTAGCTGTCTATAGTCCAGAGGAAACAGATCAAGATTAGACAATCGTGTCTCGTAAGGCAGGCAGCTTTGACCTTGAACAAGCTTGGTTGCACGTCTTTGGACCTTCTCAAGGGTGTTGTGGTCTTTGACGTTAACTTTTTTTGCAGGTGAAGTTTTTGTTTTTGCACCGGCTAGTCTAACAGGGCTACCTGTTGTTCCCTTGTAGGAAAGTAAACAAGAATCCAAACTAGCTAGACAATGTTCCGGCTTGATTGCTCCTAACACATTCGTGCCGGCGCTATTTCCACGTCTTTATACTTAAAAAAATGGACTCTAAAGCAACAAAAACAGTTGCCCAAGGATCCTGGCTACGAGATCACATGTCAGCTAAGTAGTAAAGAGTACAAAAATCCCATGAAACGCTTAATTTTTTTAATTTGCTTTCGGTTAGCAAAGCTGCAATACTGTTCCAGACAGAGATTAAAAGCATTCGGTAAATCATATATGCTAGTAGCGCCCTAAGAGCTGCCTATTTAAACCACGATCCTGATAAACTCATAACATAAGTAGCACTCTTCTGTTAATCGATTTTTGATGCCAATGTAAACTGAATCGTTGTCGACAGAGGAACATTGCCGACAAAAGCAAGAGAAACTGGAGTGACCATTTCTGGCTCAGTAAACGTCATCAGCCAGTTTTTCCCAACCCGAGGTGGTGCACCACCCAGGGCTCGAGCCCGCGACCTGTTGATCAGAAGTTCAATGCTCTAACCATTGAGCCACGGGCTACTTGGCTTTCCGGCTTAGATCGGGAATATTGAAATTAGTTGACGAACGCTCACCGATCGATAGCGGATTTCACTAGTCCCGTTCTGCCTTGGGGCTCACTCTCAAGCCCCGCCAGCAGCCGCATAGCGGCTCGTATCTTAGGCAGATGCACATGACTGACAAAGATTAAGAAAACTGGTGCACCACCTTGGGTCGGATATGACTGGCTAGTGACAAGTGAACCAGAAATGGCCATTTCAGTGTCCCTTGTCTTTGTAGGCAATGTTCATCGACCTATACTACTAGCCACTGAGCGGCTGTTAGTGGGGCTTAAGAGTGAGCCCTAAGTCAGAACGGGACGATTGAGTCTCGTAATGGATCGGCAAGCTTTCTGCAACCGATGAATCGTTGTCGTTGAGCGAAGGAAGGAAGGAAGTAGAAGAAGATAGTCAACAGAAGAAGAATCGCCACTTTCACACCTGCGTTACTGCTATTTGATTGGAAACACCATCCCCGCCACACCCTAAATATTGCCTATTCTGTTACTAATTAGACAAATTTGAAAATATTCCCAGTGCACAATCAGTCTTCGTCCTCCTTACCCATACGGACACCTGGAATTTGAACATTCGCCCCCATGCCTCCTATGGCCGAACAATAGATAATGAGTCGTGAAACACCAGAAAATTTAGTGCGTTAAATGCTGCGCAGGTCTACTATCGACATAAATTAATGCACGCGCAAGCCATCGACGATCGAAGTATTGTTTGAGTTAGCTTATTAAGGCTCTATATATGATTTAGCTTATGGGTAGGCTCACCTTTAGCCTAACCATGATGATAATTCTATTACCATTGCTAACCACGCCCCTAATCACCTAATCCTAACGTTACTCGAACCCCAAACCAACACCCATCCGCTCCGTTACAAAATATAACTACTTAAAACAAAACAAGTAGCACAAATTGTGATAATGTTGTTAACTAGCCGGAATCATGGCTTTCTTCGTCTGAGCTTTCGAACTCTTACTGAAGTGCAGCGCCAGAACTAAAAGCGACAACAAAAACAAGCAACAGTTGTAGAGCGCAGGGGCCAATCAGACACCAGTGACGCCAGTTCGGAGGTGTCTGCTTTCCCCCCTGCCCCCTATCTCTGACGATGGACTCCAGTAAGAGTTTGGAAGCTCAGACGAAGAAAGCCATGATTCCGGCAAGCGAGCAACCTTTTTTTTATTATTACACACCTGGAATGCGAACATTCCCTTCATTTCTTAGAAACACTTGAATCGTAACAATTCGCAAGATGATACGTAAAGTTGCCTCTAGCCCTCAGCGTGACAACTGTTCATGCTCCATGAGTGGACGCTAGGAGACACACAAAATACAACAGTAGGTATGAATGAGGTTGAAGACTTTGGAAGCAGCATTATTGAAGAGGCGGTAGATGCCGTTGCAGGTGCGCTTAACTATGAAGACGTTTGCTTGCGAGGTATAACTGTACCCAACAGTGGTGCGCCTCGTCGCCTGTGACGAACAAAGTGTTGTTGTCAATTTGGCCCACAAAACTGCCTGCAGTGCAAACACACTGAGCCAAAACGAGGGCCACACTCTACTACCCAAAGCCTTGATCACGCGGCGCAGTCCACGTGGGCCTATAGCTGCTGCCGTACATGCCACTTGCGTCCAGTTTCAGCATCGGATTGTTGGCCGGCTCGGACAATCGACTGGTGCACGGGACAGGGAAGAAAGTGTGAAACCAACACTGGGGAATCGATCATAATGATATAAAGGCATTCATCACTATAATAAATCAAACGCACTTAAATCTGTTATGACTCTTTAAGTACCATGGCTTGAATGGCTGCCAGAGATCTGGCTGCCTCTGTCTTTCTCAAGCCTGAGGGTTAGACTGCAATGACTTCTTCAAAATGCGGCCTTTGTGGCATTCTCACTGACGTAAGGTCTGACTCGCCATTGTCGTACCCTGCTACATGTGGAATGAGGACCAGGTTGTGCACGTGGTTACACATTGACGGACCATTTGGCTTTTTCGACCCTTGCGTCCGAGCACACCTGCGGTCGGCTTGTCGTCGTCTTGCCATCGTAACAAGGAGGAGAGAGAATGCATTAAATACTGCGAAAGTTAAACATTAAATTAAATTAAATTAAACATTAAATTATTTCGTGGTCCAGTCCCCGATGTTGCGTCCATTCCGGGGGACATAAGGTGGACGTCGCCGTTGGCAACGGTTGAACTGTCATAATAACAGAACAAAACATAACTACTATAAAAAAACAAACAGAAACAATTGACTCGTAACAATTTGCAAGACGATATGTGAAGGTCCTTGAGCCCTCAGCGTGACAACTGTTCATGTTCCGTCAGGGGACACACAAACACACACTTTGGAAGCACCATTATTTAAGAGGCGGCCGTTCCAGGTGCGACGGGCCGTTTGGTTTTGTTGACCCATGCGCCCAAGCCTATCTGTGGTCGTCTTGTCGTTGTCTTGCTCACAGCAACACATATTTGTTTCCGTTCGTGAGAATTGGCGGCAATTATCTTACTTTTCAGGGCAAAAGGGTTGCGTATAAAAGAGGGAACGCCAATGTTCTTCTTTTTCGCCTTTAGATATTTGAAGACGACGTCAACTTCTGGTACCAGGACTACGATCTTCAACCCGAGGTAGACTATGCGGATGCTCCATACGGGTCAGACAACGAGGGTGAGCCTCGCGAGGAAGAAGTTCCGTCAACCAAGTTTCATTCAACTGCCGAGCTAAATCACACGTCTCATAAGGGTACAGAATTCTTGCCCCACTGTGTTTTCGGAATTCCTTCCCAACCTAGTCGGAATTTCTCACAAGTTGTTTTTTACTAACGTGACACGATTTCTGTACTGAAGTTTGACCATTTGCATCTTAGGCACTTCCCAGAGCTGAATCATGGCATTATAAAATGAAACAAACCAATTGCAAGGCAGTCAGCTGCGAGCTCCTCGCTAGTATCATAGCACGTGACCTCTAAGCATAGTTCAATGTCGTCTCACGTTTTCGACCTTTTACAGTTACTGTGAAGGTTGTGTAATAAAGTGTAAGGTAACACTTAATTATTAATTAAATGGGGCCCAGCATAATGACATTTTTATCGTCGTATAAACGTGAGCGGCGTCGCTCCTCCAAAGCTACACGGGAGCCGGATGTCTGGCACAAAAGCTGCCAGCAGTTGTAGACGAACACCTCGTCAGTATTTTTAAGTCAGTCAATGCTAAGAGAAAGGTCCTATGCGACTCGATAGGCTTTTACCAATCAAAACGACCTAAAAGTCGTGGTTTGGAGAGCTTCCAATTGACAAGATAGCTGGCTGAAGCTTACTTCATGCAAACCAAGTAACTAGAGCACTTGGAGGGGCGAGCGAATGCTGTGGCAGTCACCACGCTGAAGTCTACGACAGCCACCGCTACGACCTTCAGGCCCGCTTTTGTTGTAACAGAGCGCCACAATAGTTACGGCCAAATCCTGTTGCAGGGAAGTAGAAGGACAGCACTAGGAGTTATGCATTTTGTACAGGAACTCAGTGGTGGTCAGAGCCCCGACGCGCGGTGCCTACGCTTGGGTGATCTGGTCTTGAGTAAATAAGTTTCAACTGACAGTCTGTCAGCTTGGCCAGTTGATTGGATCAGAAGCAAATGCGATTGCTGTAGTAATAAGTGCACTGGACTGACGTTTCGGTTTCTTCCTCAAACCCATCATCAGAGACAGTCGCAGATGGAGGCACCAAGAACGTATCACTCTTATCCGCGACTCTGAGTGAGGATACAAAATTCCAGGCTAACAAACTCCTTGTTTCAGTGATCGCCTCTTCTACTTACGGACTGCCTCCCGAGACTCGCATATATCGGCAGGTTGATGGGTGTTAGCCGAGTTTGTGGGTGTCTGCGATTAGCTCTCCCTGAGGCTACATGCGCACATTGTCCGACAGCTCGAGAACTGTGAGCACGCGACCTCTAGCGCATCGTAGGCGCCAGAAGCGGGAGGTGTCCGAGCGCTTGAGGTGCTACATTCTAATTTACCATTTATTTTCCCGTTTTTGGCCGAAGAATTACTGGGAGTTTCGTCAAAAGTTGCGCGAATGTGTGGACTACTGGTTACACTTACTCCGTCTTCCGGAAACGTAGAAAGCTGTAGATGCTAGTTTGTACTTTGTAACTAGAACGGCTTATGATCCGGCAGGCAATGCTGCACGAGAAGTATGTTTCTGCTCTTTTTGAGGACAGAAATAAATTCCCTATGTCTGCTTGCACAGTTTTTTTCCATTATCCCACGCCTTTCTCCAACGCGTTTAAAAAAATGACGCGTTTTGTTTCGCAAAGGATAAGTATGATTTCTTGGTCAGCTTTCAAATTGAAGTCCTTTGCTCTTGCTTTATGTTCTGTTAAGTCTTGGTGAATATCAAATAGGTAAGTTCGATGCTTTTCTCACTGTAAAACAGCTACGTATTTAGTTTAAGTAGGCATGTTATGCTTAAGTTTGCATCTGCTCAGCTGGGATTAAGGTTTAGGGGTTAGGACTTCGGGTTCTGAAATAAAGTTTCATAATAAGAGCTAGAGGTTGTGATTTAAGGGGTTAGGTATAAGGGTTAGGGGTTTGGACATGCACTTGGGAGTTAGCTTTAGGGCTTATGGCCTCTAATTCCCTTAATTTCAATGGAGCAATCTGCTTACCCACTGCGTTCCTGGGCTCACATCCGCTGTCATAAGCGTGAAATGTCGGCAGTTTGCATAAAATAAGTTACGTACTCTGTATGCAGCATGCCCTGCTGACTGATTTTTGCCCAATCAGGAAGCAGTTATCCGAACGCCCGGAATGGCCATTTGTCCACTGGAAAGTCGCATCTGTGTTCTGAAATTCGTAGGTGTGATGAGCAGTAGCAGTTATGGGCCTTCGGCCCCTCGAGTTTAAGTTATTTTGAAGGTTTTGATAGGCGCAAACTACAAAACCTATCGTTCCGGACAGTGGAGTAAAATAATGGAAAAAATAAGGCCACTTACTGGCATTTAAAGAATGTCTTATAACAATTTTCGAACCTGTAATCAATATTTCGCATCTAACTACGTGGAGCACTTCTCGGAACACTGATTTATAGAGGATATGGGCCTCAAATCTATATAAAGCTGCCATTTTGAATGTTCTTGTCCCTATGCCATGACACTTATTCAGTTATTTGGATGGAAATGCTGCATGCACTTCTAAAACTTACGGGTAAGGATGTCTAACCAGGACATAGGAATAGGAACCGCCCACAAAACGTGTGGCTTTGCGCCAATTTCCGGGATTAAGGATTAAGTTTAGGGTTAGGTTTAAGTTTGAGGTTAAGGACATAGTTGGAGTTAGGGTCAAGGGTCAAGGTCATTATCGTGTTAGCTGCAGGTTTAGGGTAGGACTAGGGTTAGAATCAAGGTTACAGTTTAGTTTCCTCTTGGGGTAACTGTTAGCGTTAAGACACGGAAATATTTAACCTTCCTGAAATTTACCGGAGGCCCGCCTATTTTTAAGCGGGCTGAATGGTTCCTATGCCCGTGTCCATACAAGGCATCCCTACCAAATTTAAGTCTACTCATTCCACGCCTAGTTCAGCGTTTTCAGAGTTTTCGCTTTTCTATAAAAATGGTCTTTCCAGGCAACGTTATATTAATTTTAATTTTCCTTTTGATTTTTTCTTTCAACTCAAGTCGTGCACTATTAGTAGGAAGTTTTCGTTGATACAATTGGACCGGTTTCTGAGTGACATGCGATTTTTCGTAAATTTTGACACATTTCGTGTGTTAGGTCACATACTGTATGTTTGTAAGAGTGGCGCACCAAACTGGGGAATCTGTTTGAGGCATCTTCAACTGCGGTTACCTTCTTTGTCCTGTGCTGCGTCCCCAATCATGCAGATTCTTGCCTTCCCTTCTAGAAACCGAGATCTCCTCGTCATTCATGCAGCCGTACAAACAGCAGACTAACTTCAACATTTCCGAACCCTCATACTCCCCTCATCATCCCTCGGTACAAATATTTCATCGTTTGGATTGCCTGCGAGCTTTTTGTAATTTTTTCGACCAACTAGCTCCTGTATGAGCTTATTTTACTCCAAACGCACAGGTTTCTGCCACTATGTACATACGCCAGCAGCCTTTTAACCAAACACCGAGTCGTGCGTTGCGATAACGTCCCGTCCCCCCTTCCCCTCAACCGACTAGCGCCTTCCATTTTGTGTACAATTTTATAAAAAGTATCCTTTCCTATATAGAAAAAGAGCATTAACCTTTCTATTCGAGGTAAAACGCTCACTCGTCTAGGACTACATAGGTCCCCAAAAACGACAGTAGCAGCACATCCACATTTAGAAAGAAACACTGCCATCCCAGGCAGGGTGTTTATCGATCAGGTTACGAGACATGCCCGTCTTGTTACGCCTTGAAACCCAACCAAGAGTGACCCCTTTTTAGCCTGGAATGAATACTGCAAAAGATAGGGGAAACGGGGTAGCCATTTCTGGCTTCCGAGCCTTCGTCAGACAGCCCACTAAGTACGCCCATTGATCGATATTTTCCCCTCGAAAAATTGCGATATAAGATGCACTTATTGTGTTCACTTGTCCTGTTGAATTTTGCAGGATAGGCTTCTTCCTTCTGGCAAGAGTAGACATAGTGGCTTCAGGGTTCGATAGTCGTTTACACATAAGATACAGACCCTCCGAATACATATACGTCTGGCAGTTTCTAGAATAATTTCTCGCATTCATCAGCGATCACTCGGTGGTTGGTATGTTCCATTTGCTTTGATACCTTCCACGGACCTCTCCGTACTGTGTCTGCGGTATGAACACAGTGGAACTCCTGGTCCTGAAATGTGATCCAAGAAGGGCGTTGTGTAGATCGTGTAGACGAGAAGAAGGTGAGCGTTCATGTATCCCTGTGTAGTTGAAGGATAATCTGGGTTTCCGAATAGTTCACTTGTGCCCACGATGATCCCTGACTGCTCTAACTACACTCGAGGGCAGGGGTTGACCGTAAGTGGGCGGACAAACTTGCCAGACTGGCAGCCATCATTTAAAGACATGAATTTTCGTTGGACCACCAAAGACCTAGAAGATTCGGAGAAATGATTCCACGAGAAGACAGTTTACTTCTTTTTAAAATAAATATATCCCGTAGCAAAAAGAAAACTTTCGAGGAAAGCATTACACTTGACCAACTGAAAAGATGCATGGGGAGGTTTGTTGACGAGATAGATAATAAATCTCAAAATCCTTGACAGATGGACTGAATTGGCGATCTTTAAAGTTGCTTCAAATGAATTCATTAAGTTTCTCGCGCAAAAGACATCCATTTTTGTATACAGACAGCGGTGGATCTCAGGAAATGCTAGCCGAAAGTCTGGAATGCGTTTTTGACTAACGAAGATTACTTGAGTGAGGTTGTACTAGCGATCATCCTGCAGCACAAGCCCATCACACGTTAGGTACTACAGAACTTGTAGGCTTTTAAATGCATGCCTTTGACAGTCTGTAAAAACCGCTTGCTGTAGAAAATTACTACTAAGAAGTATGCCTTTTGTCAATTAATGTTCGCTGTCTATATAAATTTAAAGATATTTTATAGAAAATATCTATAAAAAAATATCCTTTATCGTGCTCATTTGATAGAGACTTCCGTCATCTTCAAATTTTATATTCGGTTTGTGAGAGTTTTAAGAGCATACAAGGTCCAGTGAAATTTTATCGTATCTGTTCGTTTATTTATGCCCAACATGAAGTATAAAATTTGAGGGTGCGGTTTACTAGCCAACTAGTAAAATAAAGACTATTTTACGTACCTTTTCGATAATATTTGAATTTTATAGTGATATTACAAATTAATAGAAATCAATAGAAGAATTCATACTATTTATATGATCATTTGTATCGACAGTTTTTTTCAGGTGGTTTAATGTAAGCATCCTCACGTGTCTGGAATATATCGGCATTATATCACAAGATAATAAATAGCACCACTCAACAAATCCTTCCTTGTCGAAAACGCACTTCAGAATTTCGCCTAACATACCATGAGGTTGCGACCTGCTGATCAGAAGTCCAACGCTCTAACCATTGAGTCATGGCTTCGTTGTCTCGCCCGTGTGGGGCCTTCACCGATCTGAGTGTGGAAAATGTATGTCCCGATGTACTTTAGAGCCATCGCAAGCAGTCGAATAGTGACTTGTGGTATCAGATGATAAGGTGAAACCGCCAAATACAAGGGGAACTGAAATGGTCCTTCCTGACTTATTAACCGTCATCAGCCAGGCATACACGAGCACAGATATTGCCGCACTCGAGGGTCGAACTCGCTACCCGTTTTTTTAGAAGTCCAACGCTATAATCCATTGTGCTACGAGCTCGTCGTATTGTCGGTCTCGATCGAGAATATTAACAATGGTAGATTGGCGCTCACCGATCGGTTACAGAACTCACTCACCCCATTGTGCCTTGGGCTCAGTCTAAAGCCCCGCCAGCAGCCGTAGAAGCGGGTTCGAGCCTCGGGTGGGGCAATATGTGGGTTTTGAGTATCAATGGCTGATGACGACTAATGCACCAGAAATGGCCATTCCCGTCTCCCTTGATCCCTATTCAAAGAGGTTATTGGCGCATGAATACCGCAAAAAGCACAGCTTCATGGACTCATTATGAAGGCACGATGGGTCAGACAGACACATGAATTGGACGCAATTTTCAACCACTCAACATCAACATACCTCTCTGGGCCACATAAACACCAATATTTTTTAGATTCGCAATGACATTCATTACAGAAAATGAAACCGTGGTTGATTTCAGAGAATAAACAACGATGATTGTATAATTTTCCTCTAAAAGAGCCCGATCAAACCTGTTAATATCTTTCCGGCTCAATACTCTTCTTGGCAGGCTTTCTGCAAGCTTAATTATCGTAGGTGGTACCTGCTATTGCATTATTACTGGTGTTTTGGTAATTGAGTTGATAAGGCACTAAGATCCATGGGACTCAGATTCGAACCTTGAACTCGACCGAACCTGAGATTGGGTTTCCGTAGCTGCTATGACCATCCCTGTGGCTATTGTTCATGGGTAAGGAAAAACCATTAAGCCCCTCAAACGGCCTATCGACGTCACGTTTAGTGAGATCGTCCCTAGTGAAGATGAGTTTAGTAAATAAGTCAGTTCGACCATCGAGTTTGACGATGTCCAGCACGTGCTTTAGCAGGCTGAAAGCAAATGCAGTGAGTTGCGCGTGAGTTAGTGTATAGAATACACAGTTCAATAAATATAAGCTTGCTAATGCATGTAAAGAGCAAGCTCTAGGTGATTGGTACGTAGCAAGCTTTGTACTATCAACCCCGTTTCCTGGTGTTCCAGCTGAGAACTCACTAGTTCGCACATCATATATGACAGATCCGGTTGCCGAAACAAGAGCTGTACTAGGCCCAATTTTCAGACACATGCTCAAATCCATCCCCAGAGGTCGCAAATGCATAGGGAACGGTTTCATAACGGCAACATACGGTGAATAAAGGAGCATTGATCTCATTGGATGTGTGGTCACGCGAAATTTAAATCATATAAAAGCAGCGGTTTCAGTGCGCTAGCTGCCTCTACTTTCTCTTTTCTCGCTCTCTGGGAAGAGGGTCGAGTATGGATCCGAATTCTCACGATCGAGCTCATTTATTTGCAAGTAATACCAAATAGGTAACAGTATTTTTCCAAACAACAACACGGTCAAAGGTAAAGAGATAACAAGTATTTTGATCGGAGATTTCGAAACTATCAAAGACTGTTTGGCTTCCGAGTAGGGCCGATTCCTATGTGAACTTTGCGATTTATCAAGCTAATCGCGGAGCTAGGTTAGCCCTTAGGACTATTTTAACTGAAAACTGCAATAGGCGTGCCTCTGCACAAACACTGAACCCAAATTCATCACGGACACAACTGCCAGTGAAGAAATATGCAACGAAAAAATATGCGCTGGTTGGAAGCTTTCTATTCCCTTCCTACCTTTTCCTTTCAGAGCAACAATCAGCAAAGTATCCGACTGCCTACATTAAGGCTAAAGACCCAGCAAATAAGACTGGCAACCAGTACGCTTGAGAAAGAATACAGAAAAGTGAAGCTTCTAATAAAAACAAGCTTAATTCTGTACGATCGCTAAAATTTAAAAAAAGTTTTTCAGAATAATAAGATGCGATCACTGGAACAAGACGATAATTCACCCGACGTTTCGGATTCTTACTCAGACTCATATCGGAGACTGCCTCAAATGATGGCTTCGAACGAGAATCTGAAACGTCAGGCAACTAAATGCTTTGTTTCAGCGAAAACATTGACCTGACAACAAGGCGACACAAGGGGATACTGGGGAAGCCAACCCTGAGCGAATTAGGACACTGCGTATTGACTCAACGTCACGTAATGTTGTCAGCACACATTTCCTGTTCGAAGATGCAGGAAAAACTCAAACAGAAAGCTCGGAGCCGAGAAAACCAATAGCTATTAGCGCCTGCAGGGAACCTGACGACCACTTAAATCGTAAACGAGTAATAGCCACCAACTTCGAACAGATAAACAGGTAGTCCATTAGATGAGTCGGATATATAAGCAAAGCATTACCGGTTTTATTTCGGTCAAATACCATGCCGTACGCAGTAACGATAAGGCGGAAACAACATCCTACCCAGGCGAATTACTTGATAAAACGTCTTTTGCAGTCGAGAAACTAGTCTTCGACTGTCTCCGTCAGGTCCAACTACTCGAGTTCTCTCCTAGGTTGGCTTAAAGAAGCCGTAACAAGAAATAGGAAGAAGACAGAGCACCGGGAAGGGAACTTAGAAAAGGAGTTCTTTGATGAACGCTCATCGATCGCTAACGGAATTCAGTCGTCCCATGTGGTGCACCACCTGAGGTTGGGTATCGTCGAGGACGGCTAATGAGCCAAAAATGATAATTCTAGTTTCTCTTGCTTTGTCGACAATGTTCGTCTGCAAATAAACCTTTGTTTGTGCATCAAAAATTACGTTGGGCGATATGAAAGGTAATAAACAAGGTTAAAACCCGTCATTGTATAGGCATCACCACTGCTTGAACAGTCAAATGCGGTTACTCAGAAAGTAGGTCCTGAAGGGACAAGATTTTCCCTTTCCTGGAAGGTGACGTCGATTTCGTTTTAGCGACACTTTTGAGAACATTCAACCATATAAGAAGTGTAATTAAATAAAACAGTCAAAAAGCTTGATTGTTTGACAAACAAAACGCTACTCTGTACATCAGGGAGTTCAACATAAAGGCAAATTTTGGACGCTCAGCTACCAGATAATTAAGACAGCGGAGTTGGGGTGTGAATGCGATGAAGAGAAATGTCAGTTCAACCACTGGGAGTCTTGTTTGCTCTCAGCATTGAGGTATTTCCTGTATTCCGTTTCGCTCATTAGCCCTTCGACTTCAACAGGATTGGTAAGTTCAACTTCGAATAACCATCCTAGGAGCAAAGGAAAAAAAGATTCAATCAGCAAGAATCTGACAGAAAGTAGTAGCGTTAGTGTCAAAAGTAGCTTAATTTTGTTGGCTATGGGTGTCATTACCTCGTTCAAATACTATCTGCCAAAAGAGACAACTACAATGTCCGTAATTTAATTGCAAATAATTTTCCATTTGGTTTGAGATAAAGGTTAATAAATCGTCCAGGCAAGATTGAATACTCTCGTCGGGTAAAATAAGGCAATCTCCCAAACGCGTCGAAATGAAAAATTCGTTAGCAGTCTTCGCTATGAAACCCGAGGATTTAGCAACTCCTAAAAACGGATAAATAGCTCAAAGTTCTTAGAAAGCTTAACGTCCTGTTAAATACACCAGTAACACACAGAGCCGACTACTGTTTTGTCCAACTCAAAATCTCGACCTTTCTTCGCTCACTCGTTTTCTTCTGCAAAACGCCCCGGGGATAAATTTCATTTCTGTGGAGCTCTGAAGGTCACACCGACGGTAAAACGAGGGCCTCTGAATAACACAAAGCAATGCTACCTTAGTTAATTCATCCGAACTGCTTGGTCAGTTTTATCAACTTTCCACTCAAAGATAAATGCAGATGAAAATGAATTTGAATTTTTGGGTATCAATAAGTTAATTAGCATGGGAGATGTTTTCCACAAAAGGATACAGTGGATACATATTTGACAAAATGGGTGACATACCTTGATCTTCAGGGGACTTATTCAGTACTGAAGGCTTGTTTTCAATCACCTCATTCACGGCCTTTACAACTCCGCTGACGGGGGCGTAAAAGTCACTGGCGGCCTTTACCGACTCAATAGTGCCACACTCACCTATTGGAGAGGCATCAACTTAACAACCACAACGCACCATCCTGTGATACAGTGGTGCCAACATCAGGGAGTTGAATAAAAACAATGTCACCAAGTTTATCCACTGCATACTTTGACATTCCAACAATTCCCGTGTTGTTTAGTACGGAGACCCACTCGTGCCTTTTGGTGTACTTGACAGCTGTAAATACAAGAATTGAGCGTAATGCGAAGAAAAGGAATATTGAAGGGGAGACTGTGGCTCCAACAACAACCAGAGATGCACTACTTAGGACAGTTTTCATACACATTGTAAATATGGTCGGGATCCATATTCGATCACAGGAATTAACACAAAAATACAAACCAAAAGAACTTGCATAGCATCACAACAGAAAAGTTGTAGCTCACAACTAAGGTGTCTTTTTGCAAGTGGAATTAATGAGGATACAGCTTTAAAACCGCTGCCTATTCGAGAAAAATGAAACATCTTCAGAGATTCTTATGTGAAATTTGTCCGTTGACGAACATACAACTACCAAACCTAGTGTAACATGAAAACCAAACCAGTTCAGTCAACAATGTAGATGGATAGGTGTTCAGGTTTAAGTCAGTTCAGTTCTCTATATTTTAGTAAAATAGGCTTTTTTCAATTCAATTTATTGAGGAAAATAGGCATGGGCCTCTGAGTACCCTATTTGTAACGTGAAATGACGTGCGGTATACAGAGAAACCATGTGGTTTGCAAAAGTTCAAAGGCGAGCATAAATTATGACAAGTGGTGTTATGCCACACAACTCCATATTTGTCCCATTAAAATTGCAAGAATTAGAATTAATGTAAATAAATTACAGTCAAGTGAATTAAGGCAGAATTTCGTAGTACACTTGCATGTTAAAGGTAAAGTAGACATATAGTATTCGTAGTGCCGCAACATATGCATGCCAAGCAGATGTTTGAATTCCTCCACAAACTGGGACATTAAAATCACCTCAGGTACGATATTCTGCGGTTACTAGACATGGTTGGAGAAAAAATACTGCCACATATCCAATCTTCGTTGGGGCACACGTAGTTTAAATGGATGACCTCGGAGATTAGTCGCAGTTGCAAGTTAGAATATGTCATCCCACCCGAGGGCGCAATCCAAGCCACGCACGATACAGAAGGCTTGTATCAAAACTCACGCATCAACCTTTAACTCAGAGGATAGAGCTTAAGGTTATTTTGGCAGATTTAATATGGTATTTCAGCTTGACCTCTTACTAATTTGGTGGCACGTCACTGCACCCTTTAAAGCAGGTTGTAATCCTGCTGGGTCCACGGTGGCCAGGCCCGGATTGCCTTTTCAAGTTGTGGCCTTACAAACGTACAAAGACTTTAGAAAAGCAGTATCCATCGAAAACTTTAAATACCCACTTGATAACTTACAGCGTTGAATTGGCGGATTTAGCCGCCATGCAACATTGCGTAGAATGCTTCGGGCTGTCTGTCATCCAAACTTCGAGATACTTCTTTGTTTCTTGGTTGTCGGAGTGGCATGCCATTCAGATAGTTGGTTTTCATATCAGTGAAGTGATTTCGAATTTCCAGACGTTACAGTGCTCATGTGTTTGAGTTGAATGTCAAGAGGCACCTGCGGGACCACTCGTCCAATCGACGAAGATTGCCTTGGAAATTGTCTCAATCGGCAGCAAAGCGGATGACTTTCCAGATTTTTATATCGTCCGCAGGGCCTCTTCTAAAGTGGCCATAAATTAATTCCTTCTTATTCTCTACATAAAGAAATTTCAAATTTACTCAAAAAATTCACAAAATATCGTTTACGCGGCAATCCTAAGTACATTTATTCATTTTCTAAAGACAATGCTAATAGTTGCGTTGATTAAATCAACACTGATCTACTTATGCTCTCACATTGGAGCTCTGTTGCCAGCAGATGGAATTTTCTCCATCAGTAGTTTCGTGTGTTTTGGCTACACCAAAATGGTACTGCCACAAAACGATCAAACATAAAAAGACTTAGATTTCAAAGTTACACGAATAAGCTAGCATTATCGCCTCATGCAGATGGAAATTCTGCAAGAGCTGC
>WEDG01005662.1:0-172284 GCA_017591395.1 Schistocephalus solidus
AGAAGAAGGCAAAGCCGGTTTCTTGAAAACACTTTTATTCTGGGGTGACAGAAAACAGCAGATATAAAGCTCACCAACTCACAGAATACGAACTTGTAGATTGACCTTTCAACTACATCCTCATTTTATTTAGTTTTGGCAAAAGAAAGTGAGGAACGGTGAATATCACTGCGTGAGACATGGCAATTTTAGTTTTAAGAGATGATGTCAGTACAATGAGTCAAAAAAGTTGTTAATTAAGCTAATAGCTGCGAGATCATAAGCATGATAGGTACGAATGGCGCTATCCATTTTCGAAGGCAACAGTGAATAATGTATGGTCACTTTGAAAGGAGGCCCTGTTTAAAATCGACGAAGAGGGAAGCAATGTCATTTGTGAAAATCAGGTCTTAACTATGATTATCCCTCGTTAGATAGCGGACCAACTGAGATCAAATAGAAAAATTAATGGTATCTAGGAAAGGTTTTAATTTGGGTGGACAAATGTTTGAAAACCAGTCAAGTTCAGGATAATTAAAATCTCCAGAGATTATTTTAAAGTCGAAATTAGACTCAGAAACCAATTTAAAAGTTTCACAAATTTGAGCATCATCATCGGATGATAAATTAGACGACTTGTAAATGCAACCGACAATCGCCATTTTTCGGGGTGACAGGATAATACATGCGAAGCAGTTATTACCAGAGCTTGACGTGGCATCTTGCTCAAATGGAAGTGCTTGAATGAAGCTTTAATATAGAGAAGACAACCACCACCACGCTTACTAATGTGGTCTTGACGGTAGAGATCATATTCGTCTATGATAAGCAAAGAGTGAGAAATTAAGGGATGGGTCCGAGATTCAGTTATACATAAAACGTCGGGCATCAAATCGAAAGCAATGGTTCTAAGTTTAACCATCTTATTTATAACAGACCCAGCAATAAGCAATATGACATTAGTGAAGTTCAAATAGCCAAACTAGGGTTATCTTTATTAATAACAAAATTGTTTATGTATAATTAAATTGTAAGTTATTTTCGTTAGTCTTATAATTAAGATGGTACAACTTGGAAACATTGCTTTCGATTTGATGCCCAACTTTTTATGTATAACTGAATTTCGGACCCATCACTTAATTTCTCACTCTTTGCTTATCATAGACGAATATGATCTCTACCGTCAAGACCGCATTAGTAAGCGTGGTGGTGGTTGTCTTCTCTATATTAAAGCTTCATTCAAACACTTCCCGTTTGAGCTAGATGCCACGTCATGCTCTGGTAATTGCTGCTTCACATATATTATCCTGTCACCCCGAAAAACGGTGATTGTCGGTTGCATTTACAAGGCGTCTAATTTTTCATCCGATGATGATGCTCAACTTTGTGAAACTTTTAAATTGGTTTCTGAGTCCAATTTTGACATTAAAATAATCTCTGGAGATTTTAATTTTCCTGAACTTGACTGGTTTTCAAACATTTGTCCACCCAAATTTAAACCTTTCCTAGATACCATTAATTTTTCTATTTGATCTCAGTTGGTCCGCTATCTAACGAGGGATAATCATAGTTAAGACCTGATTTTCACAAATGACATTGCTTCCCTCTTCGTCGATTTTAAACAGGGCCTCTTCCAAAGTGATCATACATAATTCACTGTTGCCTTCGAAAAAGGATAGCGACATTCGTACCTATCATGCTTATGATCTCGCAGCTTTTAGCTTAATTAACAACTTTTTTGACTCATTGTACTGACATCGTCTCTTAAAACTAAAATTGCCATGTCTCACGCAGTGATATCCACCGTTCCTCACTTTCTTTTGCCAAGACTAAATAAAATGAGGATGTAGTTTGAAAGGTCAATCTACTATTTCGTTATCTTTGCATCTAAATATCGCAAATGTTTTTGAATAAGCCACTAAAATTCGTCTTGCACGTAACAGACAGAGGGAATCTAGCGCACTCAGCGAGCCAAACTCTGAAAAACCTGTTGCTCATCGGTCCTCCTCTAAAGGAGTATATGAAATCCCTCCATTACTAAATGAAGATAAAAACTTTGTTCTCGAAGACTCTGACAAGGGAGAATAGTTTAGTGCTTTCTTTGCAAAACATCTTACGATGGAATCTGAACCAGTTCCGTCGTTTCAGCCATATCATTCAATGTTATCATTAACATTGATTTATTTTGTAAACACAAAATTCCTCTGAAAATTTGCACTCTTCGGAGACTGATGGTATTCCAAACTCGGTTATCAAGAAACTGCTGAGCTTCCTCCGATTGCTTAGCCATATACTCTCACTTTAAATTTTAAAGGGATTCTTTTCTGACTCATGGACGATATCTGTTATGCTTCCTTATTGTCCGTTTCCTTCCCAAACTCGCAAATTTTGGATTTTTGAAAGGGTCCTCCCGGTATTTGAGGTGGTTCCCCTGAGTTTACCTTTGTCTCTGAATGTGTTTACATCATCCTCTAAAGAGTCAATCTTCGCAGCCGTTTTTCGTCTTTTCAAACATCATTGCCAACAGTTGACAACATTGATGCATTCCTCTGTTTGTGCAACCCTAACGATGGTCCCCGAGATCTGTTGATGATCATAGCGGGTTCTGCTGTTTTCGCCAACTTGTCAGTGGACTATGCACTCAGCAAGGTCGCATCTTGGTGATCATCTCGAGACCTCTACTGTCCCCTCTTCGTTTCAATCCTGTGTCTCCAATGAGCTTCTCCAGTTGCACCTACCAGATGGTTGTAAACAGAAGCTCTGGCTGTTTTATGATCACGCCACGCGATGGAGAGTTCCGAACCCTCATATATTGTCATCAACATCAGGATCCTAGCTCACTGCGTCGTAATAATCCTATCAAATCTAGCTACTAGTTTTTTTAGGGAAGCAGTTTTTCTCTCCTATAGTTTTTATTTAAATTGGGCACTCGCTGAACTCTACCCTGATTCTACCCTTAGGAGTTTTTTTCACCGCTTCCTTGATAGTTCATCATATAATCCAAAGAGTGCCGACTATTGTTTTAAAAATTTCGAATCGCTAAGAATTGGGTGAGTCAATCATACTACGCATTTCTGTTGTTTCGTACGGTTGTTCACGCAGAGCAGCAAGTATCCACTTTGTATTTACTTACACCAGGGCACTAATTTACTAATGAAGGGGCCCTCTGGTCCTTCAATATACAAGTTATTGACTTCTTCGGCAGACAGTGAGCGACTGCACACGGATGCTTCTTGCCTGAGGCAGAATCCCGGTTCCTAGCAAAGATAGAGACTGCATACAGACTGCAATTGTGTTAGCCCTTCCCTGATCTGAATTGCTATCATCCTTACAGGCGGCAGTTTTTTCTCCTGAATAACATGAAAATAGGAAAAACACTTATAATGATATATATTCAGGAGTTTTTTTTCACTGCCAGCCTCTACCCACTGAATATTTCACCTGACAATGCCTGTAAACCGGTATTAAATACAACTATTATTATTACTATTATTATTATTATTACTATTAATATTTATTTATTTATAAGAGTTCTTGTACGAGAACGCGCTAAGTATGCTTGTTAGTAGGAGTTTGTTCTCAGAATGATAACAATTGTATTCAATGCCAGTTTACAAGCAATATCAGACTAAATATGCAGTGGGGATCGGGCTAGCAATGAAAAAAACTCTTGTTGGTAAAGCATTATTAGTGTTTTTCATAAATTTTTGTTTGTCAGGAGAAAAAACTGCTGCTAGTGTGATGATAATAGTTCAGAACGAGGAAGAGCTAGCCCAAATGCAGTGTTTTTATATTCTCTCTGGCTTTTTAAGGAACCGGGATTCTGCTCCAGACAAAAGTGCATCCGTGGATATTAACTCGCTGTCTGCCGAGGAATTCACCGGTTGCAGGCTGCAGAGATGGTGCCATCTTCCTCGAGGTTAGACCTGGAGTCGAGCGCAGATGCCGCGCACGCAGTCGATCTGGAAGACAGATTCAACCATGTCGGCACCAGGACTTCCTGGAAGCTGTTCTGAATACAAAAAAACTAGTAATTGTTCTCTTACACAAAGAATAACTTTGCAGGATTTGTATATTCTGGAGTACTTTATTTCCTAGCGCTATGGCATTTACCGAAAAAAACTGACGATACTTAGTTGTGCGAGCTAATGAAAGAAATAACAAGACAATGCGATGACTGCTGCGCTAAGAGTGGTCAAGCGGCCTCGCGGTGGTAAGGGAATTAAATGTACGACTGGTTAAATGCTTAAAAAGTAAAAATAGGCCCTTCTGTAATTGGCGAAATAATAAGGGATCAATCTTAATAAGCCCATAGGGTTATTTATACGCCAGATTTTGGCGCTCCAATGATAAAATCCTTTTAGTAAAAACATTTTGGCCCGATGCTATATTCTTCAGTTCACGGACTAAATAGAAACGAGCAGTATCCCAGACAAAGCCTAGCGTACATTTTGTAACGGCAGAGTCAAATATCGACAGTTTTAAAATTTCGGAGGATAAACCTGGTAGTTCTGCGTGCCTTGGAGACAATCAGGGCGCAATGCTCTTAAAGATTAGAACCACTGAAAGATGATATGATCAGATACTTAACAACTTAAGCCATATTTAGGTCGTGGTAATCTAGGCTTAGCTGAGACTGATGGTCATCCCCGACAATCATAACGGAGCATTTTTTTCAAGAATGGGAAAGGCGCCATGTACAGTACCGCTGGGAAAAAGGCCTCAATATCGTTTTGTAGGAGTTCAAGCACGGTGTTGAGATCCGTTTCGAATGCCGATAACCATCATCAGAATTACAATCTGAATGCTGAGCTGTGCATGCCTCAGATTCATCATCGAGTATCATGCCAACTATGTTGATTTCTTCTTGCTCACTTACCGGATCTCCCATTATCCTTTTGAACAACGCGCAGAAGCAAACTAACATGCTGCTTCATATGCCCTCGTGGAACAGTTCTGTTGCTCCTGCACCTATTTTTTTAAAAAAAAAGACGATCTTCGCAGCTGGTTTTCGTCCCCTCTTGATGTTGACCATCATTTAGAAATATTGAAGACTCCAATCGTTTCCTTAATCTTCGCTGTTCTCCTCTTTCTTGACCCTTTGCAAACGGCTACAGCCTCGTCCGCCATTGCACGTTTCACACCGTAAGGCGATGGTGCTTGCGGTCCTATCCTCCTCGGTTTTGAACCTACACGGACTGTTGAAGATCATTGCGGGTTCCTCTGTCGGTGGTCTGAGAAATCAGCCATGAGAGTATCATGGTCACTTCTATGGCAATTCTGCCATGACCTTCACGATATCTATGGTCCTTTCCTCGTTCGACCATAATCGTACGGATGATGCCTGCGAATGTTTCCCCTGTCTAGCATCCTTGATGTTTACGCTTATAGCTAGTCGATACGCATTGGGATCACACCTGCGTAGGTGAAAAGTAGCCCCTGTCGTTACATGATTTCACCCTTAATGAGCCGCGTTTTGAACACTCATACGCTCTCATCAGCATACTGGTTCTATTATCGCGTATGTTTTCTCCCAGGAGCGACAGTTTTATTCTCCCTAAAAACCCACCAACCCCATTCAGCATATGCCATTTTCCATAAAAATGCCCAAGGAGTTTTTTCACTGTCTTCTTTTTTCTTTTTATGACCACACTGATTTGTGTCATTTGTCCTCGCCAAGAAGCTGACCTGCTATTCATAACTTAACTGTACACGATTTCGCACTCATTTTACATTATTTTTTCCAATGAAAGTGCCCTTCCAGGTACTGAAATAAAACATATAGTTATAAATGCGTAGTGTTCTTTGCGTTCAGATGGTTTAACAAATTTCTCGTGTCTGCGCCCGCGTAATGTATATTTCCTGGCCCGTCTGCAGTACTGTACCTGGTAAACTTACACTTAAGGTACATAACTGTGCAACCATTCAAGCTGGATTGCCTTTTGGCTTTCAATTTATTTTTTTCCTGACGTATTTGAGTTTTCCAAGCTGACAGTCGTAAGTTTCTTAACCTTTTTGAGATCTTTGACTTGAGTCAAGGACCCATCCTATCTTTCGCCTATTTTAACTTCACACTGCTAATCAGTGGTCATTCTACAGTTCTCTATATATTATTTTAAGGGTCTGTTCGTTAGTCAATTCAGAAAGGATGCTCTTTGCGCCCATAATTCACAAGGAAATGCTTGCTCAAGCTTCACCAGGGTCATCGGGAGCTGTATTAGATTTGTCTGCTTTATATCTGTTCATGGCTTTTGTTGGCAGCCGTTTGCCATTTGCGAGCCCTTCAACATTCATCCCGGGGAAGCCCCATCTTCTGGCATTTCCGTGTTATCCGAACACGCAATCTCTCTTTATGAATATTGTCTGGCACGTTTGTAGGAAAACCGTGGCTTCCTCTAAGTCCATGCATTGTGATCCAGAGGTATCCGTTTAAAGTAGATCTTAATCCATCTCATCAAGTCATTCTGCAAGGTAGGATCTGCAGTTTTAAATTGCACGCGGCGCTTGTACCGCTTGTGTCCCTTTCTGAACTACACTCATCTCATAGGCAGCAGTTTTTTCAGCTGACTATCATTAAATTAGGAAAAGCACTATCAGTGATATACCTCCAAAAGCTTTTTCACCCCTATCTTGATCTCACTGCATATTTAGTCTGATATTGCCTATAAACCATTATTAAATACAATTATTAATCAATATATTTACTTCCATACCCTGATAGCATAATGAAATTACATTATACTTCCTACTGCATGTAGACTAGAAGTTTTCGTATCCATATTTTCTATTTGCGATCGGGAGGAAGATTCGGTTTGATTGACGAATGAGGTGTTGTAATTTAAGTTCATTCCTCAGCTCAGTGATGGTGATGTGGTGGAATATAATATGAGTTTAAATCAGAATTTTCTAAGGTATATGGGCAACGACTGAAGCTCTAGGAATATTTTACTGGCATGTTTTCGACTGATTTACTGGAAGACATCTTTGAGTTTGCCTACAAAACTCACCTGCATGGTCATCCATACAAGGTCAAAAGCAAAAGCGTGCAAGTGGACCCGAGAACATTTTTCTTCAACAAACGACTGGTATGACCATGGAACTTGTTACACATCAAAACGATTACCACCAATATAATTTTTGATTTTAAGTTTTGATGACATAATATTTGAAAAAAGACGCCCACCACAACATGAGTACTTACAACCAGTTTTGTTCAATCTTTCTGGCCTTATTATCCAATCGCATTGTTTTGCCGTGAACAATGACAATTCATTTTTTAATTGTGTTCTGTTCTGACCCGAACACCTTGTAACTAGCTGAAAGTCATACTTGCTCTAAAAATGTAACAGTTACTCTGCATTAATAGGGTCTCCATGGGCATTGGCTATAACCCTTCAAAATATACAAAAAACATCGCTGTGAACGGGAAGTGAACGGAGCAACCCTCCGTAAAACCTGACTTACACAGAAAACTTGGTGAGGAGGAGTCTCCTGTAAATGTTGCTTTGATAGGAAATCTCTTCTCTTGGAGGCGACCAACTTCAGATAACGACCCGTTCAGATATAAAGGTGCAGGTTCCAGATAATAAATTTGCTGCTGACACCGAAAAGGACACACTAAGGTCTGACTCTCATGTGCGCTGGTAAGCCTTAGATCTTCTATGCCAATACAAACTGGCTTTCACACTGGCTTTTTGTTCAGAAATTTATTTTTGACATTGTGCTCTCTGTGGAAGTCATTAGAAGGAAAATTATGGCATCGACTTAATTATCTATTTCTGTTTTGTATTTTCCGTTGTAGACGTGGAAGTAATGTCTTGGGGTGATTTGTCTGGTTTTTAAAAGGGAAAGGACGCATTTATAACTGTTTAAACTACGTTAAACAACTACGGTAACAAAGACATAAAAGTTTTTTTGGCCTCCGGGAATTCAATTCCCGGTTCCAACTTGGCATTGAACACGCCGATAAGTTACGGTCATCAAAGGAGTATTATTAACGCACAATCCGCACTTCGATAATAGTCATCGTTTGAACCCTAAGCGAACAGTTGAGGGTTGGAATTAGTTCCTCTGTCTTGTTACATTATCGGTCAGCCAAGGAGCATTATGATCGTAGCTATAGCACTTTGAATGTGCAAGTAGTCTCTTTCGGTTTACGAATGCTTCCTGATGAGGAACGTTTTGAAAGTCTCAGGAGGTCTCAGAAAGGCTGTCTTGTCCCGCGTCCCCTATTCTCCTCCAAATAATGACTTTTTCTCCGTAAAAACTCATAAATCACGTTCATTTTATGCATTCTATGTCAAAGATTAACGTAGAAATAGTAATTTTCCACTTTTTGGTCAACTTGATATCCAATGCCGTCTCGTTACTTTGAAGACGCCAATAAGGCAACAAGCATTGAATGATTCATTATTCTTATAAACGCAGAATTTTATCGTGTTTGTGTACTCGATCCGAGATTAATTAATGAATACGTTTTTGATCATTCACATCAACATTACCTCTGCGGACGCTCAACTAAGCGATTATTATGTTTAATTAACTTGAAGCCATATTTATTGATCCAACAGAAGACTGGGATACTATTTCATGCCTCCCTTGCTGCGGGCGGATTCCCACCCATATGCTACAATATTATGGAGCAAATCCTCAAATGCAAACTGATGCAATGTTCAGGGGGGTATCAGCTTCTCTCGGACGTGCAGCACGGATACCGTAGAGAAATTTCATACTTAACCAAGTTGCGCTTTTGTCCGGAGCAATGAACCTTAGCGGTTGATGAAGGAAAGTTGGTGCATGCAGTCTTCATAGACTTCAATAAAGCTTTTGATAGCGTGCCTCACCAGCGTTTCTTATACAAACTCAACCGTATAGGGGTAAGTGGCAAGCTTTTGAAGTGGATCAAAACTTCTTGGTTGGTTGATCTCAGATTATCCGTCTTAACGATCAACAATCGGCAGAGTTAGCGGTTGCGACTGGGGTTCCTCGTGGCTCCGTTCTTGGCCCAATCCTCCACATCAGTGAGTGTCATGCACTTGTTTGACTTATATATATATATAATGTATGTATGTTTGTATAATAAAAAAAGGCTTTACAAAGTTCAAGGACAACAACTAGAATTTGCCATTCAAGCCTGGCGAACGTGGGCTGTAAAGGACCGTCACACCATTGAAGAGGTTCAATGACGCACAACCAAGCTTGTTACAGACCATGGCTATGTGCCTTACGAGACACGATTGTCAAAATTTGGTCTGCTTCCTTTGGAATATGGGCAGCTACGCCACGACCTAATACAAACGTTTCGCATGCTGCGGGGTCAGGATTGTTGCCTCACATCGGTCCATTTCTTTGAGATGGCCAATACCACCACTTTGGGAGGATATCCTCTCAAACAACGTGTAACTGGGTCAAGACTGGACGCAAGAAAGTTTTTCTTCTCTAGCCTGATATACTCTGCCTGTGGATATTATCATATCCCCTGCATTGACACTTTTAAGCGTAAATTTGACCGGGACAACCATATGTACAGCCCTGACACCAGAAACTAATAAATTTTCCCCTCGCCATCCCCGCTCACAAAACTACAAGTTATATTACATACTTCTCTCTATTTTTAATAATATTTTTGTATAATGGTTTCATCAGCTGACCTGTAGAGTGAAGACAAGTTAACCCTCTGTCCAACGTTCAATGTGTGCCGGCATTTTTTAAAACTTGCAATGTTACTGTAACCAATAAGGTCTTCAAAGGCGTGTCCTACCTGTCCCTTAATAAAACTGAACTGAACCGAACCAACTACTTGTGGACAGCTTCATATTTATTTTCTAAATAATTATGCCTACGGGTAGATTACAAATCTTCCTCTCAATTTACTTGGTGGGTATTCATTTGGATACTACAAAATATACGCCTGCAACCAAAAACTTTTATACTTAAGAAGACATGGAACATGTTGGTGATGGGATTTTTCCACTGATCTTGAAATAAATACACAAAGTCCAAAAGTAATTTTCTTCAATACCTATGCTGTGACATTGGAAGCCATTATAATTTGCTTCACTTGTTGCTGTGATATCAGCCAGCTTATTTATAGACGTAGATAAGGCCTTCGGATGTTCTGCTTCGGTATTATAAACTAGCAATTCCTTAATAAATGGCGCTCTGTTACTTTAAAATCTGCAAGTTTTACCTTAAAGTCCCAGATTCATAATTTTTATTTACGAAAGTATATAAGTTTTGAGGTTTTTGATCCTCCAGCGAACCCCGGAGAATCTCTGAAGTCCGTGTATCAATTTTCCTCGTCATCTTGAACTTAATTAAGCCAATGCTAATGAGGTAGTGCTTTCAATCTTTGCTTAGACACGCGCCAGGTTTGGACTGGCTCTTATGTGAATCTCAGCTGCTTGTATGTTATGCACTCGTAAACCTTTTTGAGGAACCGCTTCTATCTTATATTTACTGATTATTGTTATATTCGGCACTTTTCCGTTTTTTAACTGTGGACATGCCGAATAATTCGATACAAAGCAATTTTACCCCTGTATACAGGGGTAAAATTACTTTTGAGTGTCCACTGTACAGTGGACACTCAAAATGAATAATTGGCGTAACACAACATAGGTGTTGTGTTACGCCAATTATTAATAGAGACCGTTGTCTTTATACACAATAGTCTTTTCTAATTTTGCCTTACTTCTGTGCGAGCGGTAACTGAGAGCTGTCTCCCTCAGAAGAGGCGTCGTACCCTAGTAACAATTCGGACGTGAATCGGACGTGAATCGGATCCGACGGTACGAATTTTCGGACGCGAATCGGATCCGACCATGACTACGAATTCGGACGCGAACCGGATCCGAAAATTCGTATCTCGTTTTTCAACCGCACAGCAGAACCCCTTACTCCTTTGGTTGACGCCCATACTAGCTAAACGGTTAAAAAACGATCCCCATTACATTCTAATCGAATAGTTATTAATGATAAGGTGACTCGCGGAAGACAGAGTGAGCAAGTAAAATATATTTTGTTTAAAAATATGCAAAGCGTAAGGGTACAAAAATAAATCTTATAAATTTCTCATAATCAGTAGTCCTGTGTTGATGAACCCGGCAATCCCTCAGCCATTTCATGAGGTATCCATCCTGTAATGAAAAGGCAGTTAACTTAGTGATGTTGAGTAAACAATGCGCATGTTTTTATGTAGTAAATGTTTGTATACAACTTTGATAATTAAAATCTACTAACCGTCAGCACAGTGCCCCAGGACTGCCTTTAAGCCCCTTTTCTGCAGTCGGTCATATGCTTTTTTAAAGGCATTTTTGAAAGCTCGTCTTTTACGGAATATTCCAAATATTGAACACGTCTGCGGTGCACATGAATTAGTTAATAATGAGAAATTTCTTACCCAAAATGAATTCCGTGTAGTATACTACACTGCATACGCCGAAGAGGGATGAATCTCAGCTGCAGAGGCGATCGAGGGTGTGCTTAATTGCTCATCAAATTCGAGGAGGTGATCGAAGTGCTCACGCTGGTGATTGAACTTGGCCGAGTTGTTGCAAACAGAGTCACTAAGTGTCAAAGGCTTACAATTAACTTGGTGGATAATTTGGTAGAGTTTGCGAGTGTCACCAACGTTTGAAGCCTGTTCCATGGAGTTTGCTATTTCAGACCTATATTTCTGCAGGTCATCCCTAGCCGACTTAGCTGCCCTGTTTCGGAGTTAGCGGAAGGAGGCATCGTTGTGGGACCTGGCTCGAGCCGTCTGGGCAGACAACTGCAGGGTTCGTCCACTGATGCAGTCACTGTGGCGCCGCTGAGTGAATCCGAGAATTTTCTCAGCTGCTCCATAGACGGATGTCTTCAGTGCTGACCATTCGTCACTGCCTTCTCTGCCGGCTCGGGTCGTAAAATGGGACTGGATTTCTGTGTTCAGGGCCTCGGTAGTGCCGGGTTGCCGAATTTTTGCGATATTAAGGCGTCTCGCACGTAGAATTTTGGGTGCAGGTGAGAGGTGAACTTTCAGGCGTGTGTGAACGAAAACATAGTTAGACCCGTGGGCCTTACCAGTTTCGGCAACACACACGCGGAACCTTGCACCAACTAAGATGTAGTCGATCTGACTTGCGGTATGGCCGTCGTTTGAGTACCAAGTCAGCAGATGCTTGTGCGGTGCTGGAGGCACGTGTTCTTGGCAAACAGTCGGTTCTGATCAGCAAAATTCAGCATTCTCCCACCATTGTCGCATCGAGAGCCAAGCCCAAACCAGCCAATAAGGTGACTGACAAGTCCCCGGGTCCGGGCCTCCTTATTGCGCTGTTCAGCAGCTGATGTTGGTGCGTAGACGACGACGACAGGCTGGTGAAGCGATTCTTCCGTCACGTGTGAGCCATTCGGTCACTGACTGGTTCCCACGAATGTAGTGCACGGTTTGCTTGTTCCGAGAGGGCACTCGCTACCCTGTGTCTATAGGCGAGTTGCGTCTGCCAATCTGGTACAGGGTGAAATGAGAGTTGACTCCCGGGATCTTTATTTCTCTTGCACCTGAGGCGAGGATTCGGACTTCAGACAGGCAGCGGACATCCACATGGTACTGCTGAAGACTGCGTATCGTCAGACTTTGGGTACCTGGGTCCAGGAAAGTTCGCACATCCAATACCAAGAGTCCGTTCCTGGTTCAGTAGTCTAGCTCGTATACTATTCGCGTGCACCACTGGACCAGGGTTGCGGAGCTCGTCAGTTCCCGCGGACGCCGTACCATGGATCGTAGTACTGTAATCGGACCTTTTAACTAGGTTTCTTGGGGATTTTGAATACAGGCGGGCCCCAGACAGCCGCTCGGATTGTTTGTTCGAGGTTGTCTCTTCTAGCACTTTGGCTCGCGAACCTAAACACAAAGCAGTGGTGGCAAGCAAACTTATTAAGTGGTGGTACGATCGCCATGTCACAGCGCCGTCACAGGCATTTGCGGCATTTTATAGGGCGGTCGGTGTGCCAGTCCTCAGCCCTCCGAGCCCTGGAAACACTGTCGCTTCTGGTCGCGACTGCTTATTCATCGGACCCGAGAGTTTACTTATTTCGCAGTTAACCCTTACTGGAGGCCGTTCCACTATCCGCTACTTGGGGATGCGTCGGTTAGGCAGCAGCTGGCTAACGGGTAACCCGTCTTCCGTGTACAAGTTACACCCTGATCTGATCACTCTAAGCGACCGCATTCCCACGTCAACCAGGTGTTAGTGAAGTCGAGATTCAAAACATATCCTTCCCCTCCTGCACTTAAATATGGCGCGAACCGTGACCTGACAAGCTTATCTAGGAGAGGTAGCCAACGTCCATATTGTACCACGTTAACGTTTCCATAGCGAGCCTCTGAATTACTAATGCAAGAATAGTTCTCACCTTCCAACATGTGATGCACAATTTTTTCTCTCTGAAGAAGCCCGCTTGCGCATTTACACCCTACCTGCTCATCGGGTTCCGTGCCGTATCTCTACTAAGTAGTTTTGAACCGTCGTAAACTTACAAATTTCGACCCCATCCATGTTAGCAGCTTCTTCTATGGACTGTTTCGATCTACTTGATGGGAATTACTGGGTCGGTCTCCACCACTGCATTAAACTTGCAAATTTTATCGGCATCAGACGTGCTGCATACGTCAGGCTGAAAGTTGAGGCATTACATTAAATTTTGTGGTTTCCTCATGATATTCTGTTCCGTCTACTGACCAACGTCATTAACGACTTAATTAACTATCTCCACGTAACATTATTAGCGTGTTCGTATTTTTACTAACCAGAAATCCCGCTGTCTGGCGAGATTCGACAGGCTGGTAATCGTAGAAAGTACACGTGAGTACTTATTTTTCCATCGCGCCATCTTATATTTTATGTATTTGACTGAAATCTGTTTAGGATTTTGGAATGCGTCTCTTGAGATTACAAAAATTGACTGATTAAGACGTGGAAAGATCGAGATAGCAACCTTTTTGAGCGCACGAATGTCCTTACGACCTCTGCTACTCTATCCAGCGCTTGTTTTCTCTAGCAAATCAAGAGGATTGTTATGCGCCTATTCCTGAACAAATGTGGGCCCCAACCCCCCCCATATACTAGTATTTTTCACGACACTGATAAACTTCGACTAGCCTCTTCACACAAGTCGATGAAGGTACTATAATGCGAGTCTGTGTCATACAATACCGACAAAAACTTCTATCTACTGGCCCTCCTGCCTAATATTTGCATGTGTACACATGTTGGTTTTGAACTTCAAGTAACCACCGATAAACTTTGTGCGGACACTAACTAGCTCCACTTTCCATCCTTTCTATGAAGTTACTCTCAGAATCCATATCTCCAATTGCTAAGTCTTTCCAGGTCTTTTAAAATTTAACGGCAAAGTATTCAACTAACAGAAGATAGAATATCAGCAGAATTCAGTCCAGTGGTCTTTATAACCCTCTTCTGTTAACTGCCAGCGATTACACTTGGGATGGCTGTGCTCGTGCTTATTTCTGGTCTTTAATGTGTCAGGAGCACTTGCCCCTCGAGTATTGGTTCCTGACCTAAATGCCCTCCATCTCAAATTTTCCTGTGCTCTTCCCCTATTTCAGACCAGTCATGGCCACGTATTTCGATCTTCGACGTGTGCAGCTTCTTTGCTCCTGCAATCGAATCTGCCCTTTGTCGCAGCTCTACTTCTGTCGACACTGCTATGATGTCAGGTGTGGAAACTGCGTATCACATGAAGTATGTTTTATGGGTTTGCTTGCATCCTTCAAGTTTTTGCCGGCACTGTATTCTCTTTCAAATCTTCGGGCAATCATTTGGACATCATTTCATGCCAAGGATGTGGAAATTCTTACCTAGACCAGCATTCCGATGAGTCAGTCCACCTGATTCAGACTGTCTTAACTATTTGGTAGATTGACAGAATGAGATGGCTGACAGACTCTGAGAGCTGATGGGTGCACATAGAGGGAAAAGAGTGATTTCGACCTGAGAAAATCCATCCTCACAGCACTTCAGTGCATTCGCCTCTGCAATAAGTCTAACGCGTTAAAATTCGTGGCTCACAAAACTGCCAACTGACCGAATAAATCAGGATGGAGAGTCAAGCTATATGTCTTCTAGTGTGCCCTATGTTACACGTCCCTTCAAATGAGGTCCGATTCGCCTATCTTCCTGAAAAACTGGCGCACTTTGCGAAGAAAAGGTCGCGTGTGGATCGCGTGGACGGATTATTTAGTTGTGTCAGTCGCTGCACCCAACCCCGCCTCCTGGTGAAGAAGGCGAGGATGCAGTGGGTGTTGCGCAAGTCTATTATCACTTTTGTATGAACGTTCACCGATCGCTTACGGCACTCACTCTCGAGCCCCGCCAGTAGCCGCAGCAGCTGACTTGTATACTTTTTTTGCCAAATAAGCACGCCACTCCGCATTTGTCCAATGCGTCAGTAGCACTGAACTTGTAAGAGCAAAGGTGACATTTCGGCCTTCAGATGCGACAATATCAACCGCATGCCTCACGGTACTGGCCGAGGGACTTGCGCATGAATTACATTCTAGTGATAGGAGACTTGCGCAGCATCTGCCGCACTCACTCACTCACCCGCGCCCGGTGGTGAACCAGATTCAGGATGACTGGAGCCGGACTGGGACGCAGTGGCTAATAAGACTCAATGGCCCATCTGCGCGTGCCACACATGCATGGTTCCACCTAAATATATCAGGTTTTTACAGACCAAGGGGACAGGCCGGATCTCACGTGTGGTAGACTGCCACAGGAAGCATATTAGGAAGGACCCCTTGAGCCCAATTCTCGCTCCATCAGTTAGTCACTCGATACCGACCACGAGGACTGAGTTAACTCGTCATTCGACAGCCAAGGTACTGGGTGCATCTTCACCGTTACACACAGGGTTAAGTTCCGTTTAGCACAATTTGAGGGAAAACGCTAGCGGCAGAGACTATAGTCTCTACATCGTGGCTGCTCCGTGCGCTGTGGTGAGGCTGGAGCACATGCGTGGCCGAAGTGTGTGTGGGAAAATCAGATCTGGGCAGTGTGCTGGCCACCAGTTGCTGCGTGGGAATCTGCTGGTTGCTGGCTGTGCCCATGTGTTCGTTCGGTGTGGCAATTGAGTGAGTCGTGTCATTGCGTAGCTGCCCATTGGGATGCAGTCTAAGTTGCAGGTGCGTGCGCGCCTATAAACTCCTCACTCAAGTGACCGTATCTCGTGCTTTACTAAAGTAGGCTTTTTGGAAGTAGAGATGCTTACTTCCTTGCTGATGCCATAACTCTTTCCACCCCTTCCCTCCTTGTAGGTAGATTCGCACTACTGTCCAAACTGTCTGGAGAACATGGCCAGTGCGGAGGCTAAGATGCGTCGCCACAGATGCGGTAACTGCTTCGATTGCCCTAGCTGTGGTCACAACCTTTCGACGCGAGCAACCATCGTGCTGGTGCCGTCCGCGGAGGGCTCTGCTGCAAAGGACCTCAGCAAATCAACTCCACAGAAGGTTTACTACTTGACGTGCAACTTCTGCCGCTGGTCCACGCGCGACAGCGGCATCGCCGATCAGGCTACTCCGGCGGGTGGTTGGCAGGAGTCGCCCAATCCCCACGAACAACGCGTAAGTGCTGTACGGCAGTGGCCTTCACCGGATTCCACCTGATTGTAGGCCGGTAATGGAGGGCTCCTGGGACCTTTGTGTCTACAGCCCATGCAGCAGAGATTAGGAACATGGAAATGGCCATTTCGGCTTATTCGTCGTTAGCAGTCAGGGAGATCCGAACTGCGGGTGTGCTAATGCACCCGCAGTAGGCGACTGCGCAGTTTAATTCTAAGGCTCTATCCACTGTCACTTCTGTCGGTATCTTCCCCATGTTGGAATTGTGGTGTATCACTGGTTGTTAATGGCTAATAAGACATGACTGGCCGTAACGCGGTCGCTGATCGCCCCACCACTACCACTACCACCGTTAATATGTCTGATCGCAACTGACAGGGCAACGAGCCAGTGGCTCGATAGTTAAGGGTGTTGGACTTCTAACCAACAGGTCCCGCATTCAAGCCTCAGATGCCGCAACACCTGGGGTTGGTTGTGGCCGGCTGATGACAGCTAATAAACCAGAAAGGGGCATTCCAGTCTCCCTTATCTTTGTGGGTAATATTCTGTCTATAATACACTTACTGCTGGCGGGGCTCAAGAGTGAGCCCCAAGACACAACGGGATGCGATCGGTGAGCGCTCCTTTACCACTGCGTCCAGTTTTTGTTGGCAGCACTTATTTTTCTGCTTGGCTACCTTGTCCAGACTTTTTTGAAAGATTTTAACTTGGTTGTAATGTGGGGTCCGTTCAAGTAATCCCCACAGGTTCAATCCCCCCCTCCTGCCTCTGCTAGACCTCAAGCAGTAGTGAAAAATAAGTGCACTTTTTGTCAATAAAGTCGGTTCAACCCTCTCTAGATCATCGCCTCGTTAATTGTCTGGTAGCTGACACCCTCGCCAGTTTACGTCGTATCAGCAACGGTTGACGTTCCTTCCGGTCTTTTATGTCTTTGGTGGTCGCATTTCTTGCAGTCTAACTGAACCGCCCTTTGTAGGTTCGCCTACCGTGCAGTTAAGCCCCAAATGTCTTAGCCAACTGAGGGATTGCCACGCACTTCCACCTAACGTCTACTTACCGTAGGTGAGTGAACATTTTCCTTACCGCCCTGGTTAGCGCTTTAGGAGGGGAGACGGCAAGCCTTGCATGCACACACAACCTTCGTAGTGTCATGCACGTGATATGTATGGTTTAAAGCCCTCCTATTACCTGATTGACCAGGTGAGGCCTTGTTGTTAGGGTTTTATGCTGCTGCCGACAGTGTGCTTAAACAAGTCCGCCAGTGTGGAGTGGCTGACTGGCGGACTGATAGTCAGGCTGCAATGGCTCCTTCTTAATGTGGTCTTTATGGCACCCCCACTCTGTGGGATCCGAGCCAGGTGTGGTGGCACGCCCAGGGGCGGCTCCGGCCGCGCCAGCCACCTGTGCCCACTCCCATCACCGGTCTTCTTGACTGTGTCATGAGACCGGGCTCAGGTGGGGGAGGAGAAGAGTGTGCGGTAACGTTAACCGCCGTGGTTGGAAGGTTGCCAACTGACAATTACACTCAGACCTCGCAGTTAGTCCAATGTGTGTTGTGTGGAGTGGCTGACTGGTGGTCTGAGAGTCAGGCTGCGATGGCTCCTTCTTAACGTGACCTCTGGCTATCTCACACATGTGAGATGTAAGCCGTTCAACCCCCTGTTGTGTGAAATCCTGGTGCTTGTGTTTGGGGGGCCAGGTTGTGTACGTAGTACACGTAGACGAGGTCACCAGCAGCTGCGCCCGCTTCCGCATCAGACAACTGAGCGGCTCGGACAGTGGTCTGATTGTGGGGGTGGGGGAGAGAGTGAGGTCGAGAGCTCAGCGTATTTTCCTCACTATAAACAATCTGACGCGCTTGAAACTATCACGGTGCGCTAAAAGCTGTGGCTTGGAAGGTTGCCAACTGACGGGATAACTCGGACCGCGTGGTCAGCCCAATGTGTGTTTTGTGTGGAGTGGCTGACTGGCGGACTGAGAGTCAGGTTGCAATGGCTCCTTCTTAATGTGGCCTTTATGGCACTCCCACTCCGTGGGATCCGAGCCAGGTGTGGTGGCACGCCCAGGGGCGGCTCCGGCCGCGCCAGCCACCTGCGCCCTCTTCCATCTCCGGTCTTCTTGACTCTGTCTTGACACCGGGCTCAGGTGGGGAGGAGGAGAGAGTGCAGTAGCTGCAGCGCAAGGCTACTATCACTTAAAACTAATTCACGCGCAAGTCACCGTCCCTGCTCCACCCTTCCATGGAGCATACGGTGGACATCGTCGGACTACGACGGTCGAACTGTCGCTTAAACAAGTTGAGCTGTTATTGGGCTCAAAGCGCTTACGTCTAAATCCTAGATCCCTACCTGACCGGTAAGGATGCCTTGTATGGCCGCCTAAACAAGACACGGGAATAGGACCCGCCCTGCTCGCTTAAAATATATGGCCCTACGGTAAATTTCAGGAAGAGTAAATACACCAACACTGACTCTAACATAAAACCAAACTGTCACCTTAGTTTTAACCCTCTACTTAACGCGATAGTAACCTTAACCCTTGAACTCATTGCGACCCTAACCCCAACTCTCACCTTAAGTTTAGGCTCAAACATAACATTAAACTTAATCCTAACACTCACCTTAATGCTAAACATAATTCCCTTGGAATTTAGCGCGAAGTCACCTGTATTGTGGGCGGTCCCTTTTCTCGTGTCCTGTTTAGGCGGCCATACAATGCATCTGTACCCTACCCACTTAGGCTTGAGGGTTGACTGAATGACACTGAAAACGGTCATTTCAATCCCCTTTCTCCCGCTTTGGTTGACGGTACTTCCTGTACATGCAGACTAGAAGGATAGGCTCTATATCAAGTTACCGACTGTCACCCACCTTTGCCGTTCATACCAGTGAATCCGGAGTAGGTTGCATGTGAAATGGTAACATCGCCCTCCTGTATGTTTTACGTTGTGATGAGACTGGCCACATTCCCAAGAGGAATCGATACCGCACAAAAGCACGTCTGCACGTCCCCCTGCCTCCGCGCTGCATGCCAGAAATGCGCAGTCAGCAGCGTCCTGCGGTGGCTGCGGCCACAGAGCTCTCGTCAGATCTGATTGGTCCATGTCTGCGGGAAGTTGCTCGGCTCTTCTAGAACTTTCCTCTTGAAGTGGATTGGACATGCCATTAGCCGACTTGCTCGGGATGCTATAAGTAAACGTGATTTTTCAGTGACAATGCAGCTTCTCGTGGACGATCGTTTTCTGTTATTTGTCGTGTTGGCGTTTGGGACAGTAGTCGAGCACGCATTGGACCAGTGTTCTGGCTGAGAACCGGGCCGGGTCATAACAGAATAAAAATAAAGATCATACTCACGGAATGTGTTATGGTCTATCCTCAAATTCGATCGATCTGATCAAGGAGGGCTTAGTGTAAACTTCCAATGCGGCAAGTAGCCAATCATACGTTGAGCACAAGTCTGCCTATTGAACGCCTACTTATAGCCTGCGCGTTTTTTTCAGCGAGGACCTTCCCCTAAACTAGTGCAAATGAAGTTTGTGTCTGTAGGCAAGAGTAAAGTGGAAATATTTGAGAGAGCTTCGTTTTATGTTTCGGTCATTCCTTGTGAGCCATATTCTGGGAAACCTGGATACCATTGCTCGTTTGTATTTTTCGAAGGCCTTTTGGACTAAAAACAGTGGTATGGGGCCCTTTATACACGCTTTGGTTGGTTCTATCGAGATTTGTTTAACTTCGCAACCTTACACTCCAGCGTCAGATTTGTCGGGAATATTCTGCCGCGTATTTGCAACAGTAGCAGAAAGCATGAACAAGTAAGACGTCGGCAAAAAAATGCAAAACCCGAAAAATGGACAAAAACCCAAACGGCCGAACAGTTGTCCGCTCATTTTAACATGTTATCGCAGATTCCTCCCACCTGAAAGTCTGTTCGATTCGCCTCTACTTACAAAAACGGTCGAAATAGCTTATATACCCCCCCTCCCATGTAATACAGGTGTCACTTCTGACGATGACTGATCGCTTGAAATATTTTTATGCAAAGGCGCTTGTACTGTTTTCTACTTTATTTTCTTTACGCGGCCAGGTGGTTTCACAAAATACTAAGTTTCTTCATTGATTACGATGGATTGCTTGGAATGCAGATTTCACTTACTTTTGATGCTTACGGGGAGGTCTGCGTTTAGTCCTGTCTGGCAAGCAGCTTCTCTTTGCTGAACCTGAACATGATGGCCTTCCCAAACTCAGAGGAGAGGTCACAAGTTTGTACTTCTCTAAAAAGGAGTGCTTTTGGACTTCGGGTTCCTTAGGGCATATAGGTTCTGGCTGACACCACGAATCGCCACACACCTTCTGTATGGGGCACGCGCAGACGAGGTCACTAACTAGGTCATCCAGCATGGTTTCCACGCCGACCGGCTCGGACGGTGACTGGGGCCTGGGAATGGGCATAGAGAGTGAGGTCGGCGTCTCACCGCATTTTCCTCACTCTGACAATCTTACGTGCTTGAAGCTATCACAGTACGTTGAAAAGCCGTGACTCGGAAAGTTGTTAACTGCCGGGGTTACTTGAATCTTACAGTCAGCCCAGCGTGTCTTCATGTGAAGTGACCGACTGGTGGACTGAGAGCCAGGCTGCAATGGTTCCTTAATGTGGTCTCTATGACACTCCCACTCTGTGGGATCCGATCCATTTGTGTGTGACTTGGTCATGACACCGGGCCTATGTGAGAGGGGGGAGAGTGTGTTAGATTCATTGCAAGTCCACTACCACTATATTATAATTCATGCGCAAGTCACCGTCCCTGCTCTCACCCTAGTGAACCTCGTCGGAATCGACGGTCGGACCGTCGGACAGGTGACGCTCTGTGACTGGCTCGTACAAAGAGTCTGCAGCTGCATATCGGAGGAAGAGGCGGAAGAGTAACTTTCGCTGATCTCGCTTAATTTTGGGAAGAAATATAAACCTGTCGTTTTGCCCAGAGCTCCTAATTTGAGTATTGTTTTTTCAGTCCTCTGCGATCGCTTCCGATGATTCTCTTCTGGATCTTCGCCCTAAAATCAGATCATTGACCGCCTCCTCCCCTTCCCCTAAACGTGACAATCTGCACGCGGTTGCTCACTGGCTGGGCAGTGAACATCAAAAATCCTTGCACTTTTCATGCTAATCTCTTTTTTGCGAGTCCTAAACTTGTGCTGATTACCCATCCGCTCTGAATCCAGGTTGAGGAACTGGTGGCTGCCTACCGCCAGCTCGCTGTTAAGGAGAAGAATGAACGGGAGAGAAGCAAGTATGTCCGCAAACGAAACTACATGCTGCTCATGGTAAGCATTCTCTGTTCGCACTACATATCTTCACTCTTTCCCTGACCTGGTCTCCATCACCTTCCCCCATTTGCGCCAACACGTCCAACCGCTGTCTTAACCGTGTGGTAGTAGGAGGAATATTTTACACCTAACTTTAGAAGGACTCATCCACAGGATCCTAGCTGACTCCTTGTTTCGGTGAAAACGCCCACATTTTTGCGGGATCAGGTGTGCGTGTGTGTGGCACGCGTAGACGGGTCGTTTAGTTTTGTTGACTATTACACCCGAGTCCAGCTCCGGTCCTCTTATCTTTCTCTTGCCACCGAACCCATATGGGTGAGGGAGGAGAGAGTTCGGCAGATGCTTCGCAAGTTTGCGGTCAGCATAAACAACTTCACGCGCAAGTCACACCCTCTTGCGCCCACCAAATCGTGATGCACACGTTTAATCTCGTCGTTGTTCGTGACGATTGAACTGTCGTTCAGGAATTTTCAACCCATGGTATTCCGAAAACAGGCTTTCACAAACCAAATTTATTCTGAGGCTTTTTACGTTCGCGGCATCTGAATCAACTGTCTTCCTCCGACCTCGATAAGATCCTCGAAAAAGTTCTCCCTTATATCATTTTTCAACGAGTAGTGAAGAACAGAACCCTTTCTAGTCCATTTTGTTTGCATCAGCCCTGCGATATTTCACTGAAATTAATCAGCTTCTATTTTTATGCCTTAACCTTGCCTGCTCTTGTCACCGGTAGATGTCCTTAGCGGTAAGTCGATCTGCTCCCTTGCTTGACTTGCTGAATGCGTACCCGGCCATGTGCATACGCCCGCTACATGCATACACGTCCACGCATATATATATATATATATATGTATATATATATATATATATATATATATATATATATATATATATATATAATGTGCTGCTAGAGCCTTCCTGTCCAGCTAGAATTTCCATATGGCTGCTCCGCAATACCCAATCAGGTGCCCGTTTCTGATTTAATCCTCTGTCGTGTGCATCTCCTCTGCTTGCATCTCTCTCCACTGTCTTTTCACCGTCCCGGGTCCATCGTCCTGTTCATTTGTGCAAACGTAACGGGCTCCTACGCCCTTTGCGCATGTTCTCTTTGCTTCAGGAGAAGTACCCGGTGCTTACTCCGCGCTTCAGACGCTGCCGCTCCTCAGCCTTTGGTTCATTCGGGTAAATATATAATTTATTGATGTTATTATTTACAAACACCAGGTAACCACTTATTGTGCATGTAATACTTTAAGTTGCGTTGCCAAAGCACTTCAGCCCTCAGTTGTAGCGTTTGTCACACGTTGACCTGAGTTTCCTGTTCATACGGAGGGAATTTCTAAAGTAACGGTCAAAGTTGGCTCCGCCAGACTTGTCCCTTCCTTTTAAAATGCCAATTTTGTGTTTTGTCTTCAAGAGCAATCCACGATCAATCGGCCCCGTAAGTCTTGCCTAATCCTTATCTCGCGTCATCCCTTCCGCGTCCTCACCGCCATTTAACCTTATGTCTGTTGCCAGTCAGGTGCCATCCGAGCGGAAGCTGCCCTCCACACCAACCCGGGCATTAGCTAACGGACAGTTCGTAGAGTTTGTTTTGTTGTGCGAAAAGTAAGAAGTTTCGCTGTTTTTAATCATTTTCTGACTATGCAGTACACCCTAGTGCTTTTACTATGTCCCTTTGTTGGGACTTGAAAGGCACATCCCCAGGGTCGAATGGGTGGTCACCCTAATTGCATTCTGGACCAAAGTTGTTACTCTTTGCATCTTGGATCCGTCTACCCAGATTGGGTTTCTGCGATTTTCCCAAACGAAATGACTTTGTAGTATGCCACATTGTCCGATCGTTGGCATCTACCCGGAACCGAAAGACCGCAAGTTCCTAGAATCAGTGCACACAGGCAAGGCATGCATCAATACTTATATCAATTTAGGTACAACCTACAGAATTCTTCGAGGCAAACGGAAAAGGACGTGGCTAATCCCAACCGGGCAACTGGATGCAATGAAAGTCTATTAGCATAAACTTGAGCCAATTACCAAATCTCTTGCTAGCCACGGTCAAAAAGTTAGCTTTTCGTGTGCCTTGTCACAGTGCCTGTTGACAAGCTGGAGGGAGCAAAGTGAGACAGAAGGAGAAGGAAATAGTGAGGCTAGCCGATCGTTAAGGGTGAAGGAAATGTCATAGAGGGGGACACACTGATCGCGTTATGGGAAGTACTCCTCCCGTGGTGCCTTAGGGTTCGATCTCGGCCCCCGCCGGTAACCCCACAGTGCCTAGCAGTGTAGGCGGAAGGACATTACCGACAAAGACAAGGGTGAAGTACATGTATAGCTAAATTAGTATTCAACGCACATCCACCTTCACCATGAAGTTATTTTTGTGGTGCACCGATTTTCGTACTGACTGGGCTCATCGGTCGAATGGTAAATTTTCTACGGCAGACGCGGAATCCTGTAATCTTGTCTGCTGTCAAAATGTAAGCTGTGGCTTGGCGAGAACGCGTTAGCAGTTACCAAGCAAAGTACATTTTTAGCCTCGCAACTAACTCTTCTTCATGCATCTTTATTTAGACGTGTTTGTTAGTTTCCGTAATCTACCTGGCTGGGCCATAGTTGCATTTTATTCGCAAAATTATACCAGGTTTTTGATCATTTGATACTGGGTCTTTTGGGTGCATGAAGAGTTAGCAAATTGTCGCATTTGGCCTACGAACGAGTCAGACTCCGTGTTCGTTCAAATATTTAGCTGATTCTTCGGGTACATCAACACTGTAGTATTGGTGAAAAGCTTTCGAGTTAAGTATCCGTGACAAGATCTTTTATGGCCAGCCGCCAAATAGTAATGAGCATCCGAATCGACCCCTGTAAAAGTTTGTAAAATAATTGTTATTTATTTAGAAACAGTAGTTGAGAGAATCGAAATAACAATTTTTGACATATGAGTCGTCGCAAGCTGATGTGGTGCAGCAAACGCTTGAACACCGAAGTTTGGTAGCAGTTGCGTCCACCGTGTCCAAGACGCGCGTAAGTAGTTCGAGCAATTAATTCGTCTTCAGCTGAAGCGAGTAGTATCTGAACAAGGGGTTAGCGAGCTAAATGAAACCTTCGTAGATCGGTTGAGTGATAGAACCATTTGGTTCACGAAGTAACTTGTTCTGCATGCCTCTCAGGGCCTTTGTTGAGGTCACTTGCAATTATGACCAGATCCAAACCACCAGGTTTGTCAGCTCCCACACTAGTTTTATCGCTGGTCGCTGCGTTTATCCTGGCTTTGCTATTGTCAAGCCTCGAACAGCGTATGTGATATAAACCTTGTCATTAGCAGCGTCCAACTACCTAATTTGACAGTTTTTTTACGGTTATATTGACCAAATTGTGGCTTTTTGATGAGTAATGGCTATTAACGCATAATAATTGAGTTTGTGCAGAATTTCATTGACTCCTATTTCAGCAAAAGGGTACTCCTACCTATGTTTTCCAAGTCTCATAGGTTCCGTGTACTTTCTTTCCTAAAAGAACCGAAAATACTGTGACGCTTCTTGACTAACTCTATTGCTTGCGCTTACAGTTAAGAAGTACTTATAAAGCTCAGGATATGTATTTCCTGAGGGGAGATAAGATGTTAACCACTTTTAAATGTTACGTATTAACATTATGCCCATGTCTACATTTCCTTTTTTTCGACTCACCTCACTTGGGCGTTGAGAAACTACAACTTAGTAAGGTCTTGATCGTCCGACATGCCGCTGCATGTAGTCGTGGAGTTCCACTGGCTTTTAAGAAGTCGACATGAGCTCGTCGCTCGGTCATCCATTGTAGATCACTCCTCGCCTCTAAACTAGTAGCCTACTGCCTATTTTCACTTTTCCGTTGAACGGCTTTAGCATTTTCGCTCCACAGCGTTTAACGTCCTGCGCTTATGTGTGCGAATGCTGTTCTCTCTCATTTCGATAGTAAAAGTTCGTCTACTTATTTCGGTAAAGTAGCGTAGTGTGTTTTCCTCAGTCCATCTTTGTGCGGCATATTTTATAAATATCTGTTACCCAGAAGGTGGCATCTTCGCGTTTATGGAAGTAAATGCATTCATTTGTCTTTCCAACACTCGGCGTCTTTAACCTCCAGTCTGTTTTAACTCTATGCTTCATTTTGCGTAGGCTTACGGACAAAGCAGGGCGTTTTAAAACTGTCTGTTTGCATTTGTCTGAGCAGGAACGACTTGCCATGGTAATTGTCGTTACTTTGGTTCTGTTTTAGACGTGATACTGAGCCTGCCGTGGAGATCTCCATCCCAGGCGTTCAGGCCGAGTCCATCACGGAGGGGTTCAATGTCGATGACTTTGTCAAAAAACCCCTAAAAATCGAGACGGGTAGGTTTTGCCTGGAATAAACCGATAATTGTTCCTTGAAAAGACAACAAGCGTTGCTGTTTGTACCTCTTTCTACTTCAAACTGCTCTCTGTCTCTCGTCTACCTTCACATCCAAAAGTCTGCTGAAACTAACGCAAATTTGCGAAGAGTTCTGGTTCAACAAAAATAAATGATCAATCCTTTTCGAATCCAAAAAATACTTGCAAGTATTGTTTCTCCTTAAATGAGTCGGGAGCCTTGGCAAGTAAACTCTGCCTAAGAATCCTCGTCCTCCCCCCCCCCTACCCCTGTAATACAGGTGGCGTTGATTTGGTAGGTGTGGTGAGCCTTATAAATATCCACCTTTCACGTGTTTTGTTCAGCCCATCCATATTTTCATTGCCCACATCACCCGAGTCTCTAGGATGGTGCCTTTCGCTTGCGCCTGTTAATCCATATCGCTGAGCTATCGATTTACTACTATAAATATACTACTAGCATTATGTTAGTAACATGCTTATTGTACTATTTTGCGTAGGCGCCATACCGCTCACTTGACTATTGCCGATACGACCGACAATTCGGGCCTCTTGTACAATTTCATAAGAATGGGTCTAGATCGCTTCCCACATTAATGCTTTAATTGCCCCGGCCGAATCGTCGAACAAATAAAGTACTTGTTCCAGTTGCCAAGTTTCCTTCTCATCTACTTCCTGAAACCGCCTTGTATCTGCAATAGCTAAGTACATCTTGAGGGTGGCATACGATGCCTCATCTTTGCATGTATCAGTAGGTTATGGGTGGCTGCGCAGATCCCAAAAGAACAAATTAATACCATTGCCGACCTCCATTATTTTGATGCCTGTCGTTTTTATTCCGTGCTTTGCTGCCTCAAGCTCATTCACCTTTGCAACGAACGGTTCCAGACTCGCTAACCTGCAGCCATTCAACCTAAATTCTCTCGGACTCTCACGGACCTCTGAATAGTCGCAGTTTCCTGTACGCCACTTGAGCACGTCATTCTAATCCGATGCAATATGGGCCATTAGCAACACCGCCCCCTCGGCTAATGCGATTCATACCATTTAGACAAGACCAACTTGCTCTGCCAGCCCATTATATCAGCTGCCACCGCTCTCACTCTCGGGCATGACTATACACAGTCAACACTAGCCCTGGCTTCGCCAGTGGTCACTGGTGCAGTGACTGGAGGTTCTGTACAAAATACGTACATTACACTTACAGATACTTTCTGTCTTATCCCGCAACTCGTGTTTTAGCTTAATGATTCTGGTGATCTGAGTACAAATGTTGTATATACATTATAATACCGCAAATATACTATCTACTAATTGTCAGTAGTATATTATAGTAACAAATATTTTTACAATTCCATGTTGCTTTGTACACCAAAACCCAACGACCTTTACTTTTACTAATTCAACCGTTCATGCAAACATCTTTTAAATGCATAACTAGTCGTCAATATCGGAAGTGGTTCGCTTCGGCTTGATCTCATCGTTAAGCCTTGTCTTTGCACAACCGAGTTCCATAAGAGTGTCGCTCACCTGTAGGATGAATATTAGAAGGCCATGAACTGCCTTCCTGAGCCTCGCTCATCACGGTTTTCCATTTTAGTGGCTTTTAATCGGCACTATCTCATCGTTTTCAGTCGAACAAGAATGTGCTTCTCCTTTTCAGGGCTTTGCTGCCACTTCGCAGGGTATCACATATATGTTGTAGACGTTTATGTAGTAGGCCGTAAAGAGCCTTGGAAATCGGATCTTCCACATTTCCTTCAAATCTCTCTTTCGAGATTTGATTCAGTCATTCAGATACGTCAATAAGTCCAAGGGAACACGGACATCCTTGCGGAAAAGAACATGTCAGAAATCCTTTACTCGCCGCAGAATCCTTATGTAAAGCATCAGTTGCCTTACTACATAGACAGGTCAAGACTCATCGACCTATAGTCATTTACGCACGTCGGACGGCCATACGCACTACGCTAGTTGCGTCCTACTTCATAATCAAGTCACCTGTTTCCATTGACAACTCACTGAGGCACGCAAGATAGCCAGCACACTGCAAGCAATTCTTTGAGAATTCGGTCCAAGAGTGCGACTTTACGTGGACGTAAGACCTTCCCTACACTAGCCTATAAATGGACAATGTAGCGGCTGCCTTATTCCGTCTCATTTGAAAGTGGCTCTCACTAAGACTTACGAGCCACCTGTTTGTGACGGGACTTAGAAATATCGCTATTTAATTAATATTCATTGATGTTGGGTACTTTTGTCAATTCCCTTGTGCCTCCCAGAAAGGATGCATGAAAAATTCATATCTTATGTTTATTTTACATGAAATTTATTCGTGAAATTACGCAATTTATTTCGCCAGGATAAAATAAAGCTAGGCGTTTGGAAAACTGTGGAGACAAGTGCCCACACTGGTTGGGTTACCAAATACGTTAATTTCTGCTATACTTCCAAGTACTAACTGTTAAGAAGATTCGTTTCCTGCAACACAGATCTACAAACAAATGGCTTTCGTTTCCTTTCCTAGAAGGCGCCTTGCACCTGCGAAGTGAACTTCCGAGGGAATTTACTACTATAAACATACTACTTACTTTATGCTAATAATATGTTGTTAGCGCTAATTTATCTGTTTGCAATATGCGCAATCGCATTATCACCCACTAAATTGGTGCTGATGCAGGCGAAGACTTTGTGCCCTCGCTCTGTTATGTATGCCTGGGCAGGACCACGGAGACTTCCGCGTACGTTTAAACCATGGGTGCTTTTAATGGTGGATGAATCTTTATGGAACGACATGCACGTTAGATCAATGCCGTTCTTGTAGGCATTTTATAGGTAACGTCGACATCCATCCATGTTAGAAAGTATTGCGCTGCACATTTTGCAATTGTTATTTTCATCAGACGCTGAATATGGCTCATTTTGCAGTCAGCGTTCGCTAGGATTGTTGCCCTCAGGCATGCTAGCGTGCAGATCTTATCTTCTCGCCGTTTCTATCGTTGCGCTTTACGCATGTGCCCAAAAGGGATTCTCGGTCGCGAGTCAGCATTCTATGGTACACTTATCACCTTGAAAGGAAGGATTTTGTTTACCAGTGCATGTCCAAGCAGCCAGAAATACTGCTGTTCGGAACTTGCAACTAGACGCCAGTACAATCAAACACTCATTGCGTGCATGTTAGATGTTTGCGGACAAATCCATTTTCACCGGCACCTTCGAGCTGAGATCCTAGCATTACCTTCTTGTTAGTCAGGTTGTACGTCGAATATCTATTGCAGTATACTGGACGCCGGCCGATTGGATTGACATTTCAGGGACAGCAAGTTGTGTTTTCGACTGGGTAGAGGCATTTTACCGCCCCCTCCTCCTCTTGACACCACTTACCGTTGACAGCACCGTCCCAATTCGCTTAATAAACCCAGAAAATGGTACCGCCAAATTAGATGTCTTTACACCTTGTTGCTTCCTCAACCTCTGAATCTCGGTTTTATTCCCGAATCTCTCAAGGTTACCTCCTGTTATTGTAACCGACGCCCAATAATGCCATCTATGTCTGGCATGCTTGTTCAAGACCAGCTTCCTCAGAGTCATTAATATTCGCAATAAGCACTTTTCGACTCGTTGACCTGCATACACTTGACGGAATTCCACTCGGACACACGCACGTGCGTCCAGATGGTCGCGGCTGCTCGAGCGCAATTTGAACACGTTCCTCTCGTCGGCCAGACACTACAACCCCTCGGGTAATGCCCTACACACCAATTGGAGAACGCCTGAGTCTGCTCTGCAATCCTACTAAACCAGTTACGACCACTGTCTCATGCTCTCTCAGACATGGCTGGACGCAGTCAACACTAGCCCTGACTTCGCCAGTGACCACTGCTGTCTGGGACAGCAACCGAGGGTTCTGTGCACAATAATTCCCTCATTCTGATGCCTTCTGCCTTTTACTTACAAAACAGGGATTTGGCCTGCTGATTGTAGTGTTCAGAGCAAAAACAACTGCTCAGACGCTAAACTATGTGGTAAGGCCGTTGGCGACAGGGTTTTTGTCGCAGCCTTCTATAATCTCTTACCGTGTTAGCAAGCAACATTTTCCCGTTTAGTTGCGAAGTTTTCGTTGTTTCCACAGCTGCCTCGTCACGGGGAAAAGTTCGCTTAGCTTCGCCAAGAATCCTTGGTTGAGCGACGGGGAAAAAGTGTAGTTAATTCTGAATGTGCATTTGCCATTTTTATTTTTCAGAAGAAATTACGTCTACTGACTCGTGAGGCTATCAAGCAAGTACTTTGGGGGCGGGTGGGGGTCAAGAAGGTGTCTACTCAATTTACCTGCTTCGCATGCTTATTTTTTTACGTTGGCTTGCAGTGACCTCAGTGTTCCAGCGCTACATGTCACCAAAGTCCCAACCGACCAGCGTCAGCCAACTGGAGCCACGCCACAAAGCCCTGGCTGTGAAGCGTTCTCTGCGTTGCCGGCAGTGTGAGCACAACCTCAGCAAGGCCGACTTCAACCCCAGCGCCATCAAGTTTCGCATCAACCTGAGCGCCTTCCAGCATGTACCGGACTTGCGCATCTGCCTTCCGGCTCAGTGTATTGCCAGCGCCTGCAGTGGAAACGTCATTGCTGCCCAGTTGCCCTCAGCCACTGCCTACGACCCCAGCAGGCCGCTGCCTCTGGGTCTGCCCAACCGCACTCTGCCTGTGCTGTCATTTGCTAGCGTGCCGGCTGCATCTATCACCCTGCAAGGATTCGCTATGGGCAAGGTATGTTTAGATGGTCTCGGCTTGGGATCGTTGCATGACTAGCTGACCCGTTTGCGTGCGTTATTGTCTATATTATTTCAACCTTACCCTCTGTGTGCCCTTGTTACTCCATAACGTATTATTCTATGTGGTTGGGTCAGCAGGGCACCTATAAGTTGTTACACCGTCAAGATTGCATGTGGGTACTCGCTTGAGCCCTCACAGGGAATTGTCTGGCTGTGAATAGGCGCAACTGCTCACAGATTCGAAAGGCGAATGTAGACAGGCAGCTCACCAACACAACATTCGATGTGACCTTTATGATACTGGCTTACTTGAGCTCGGTAATCCCCTTTTTCGAACCTGGTTTGTGTAGAGTTTACGCCCAGTGTGTGTGTGGCATGCGTAGACGGACTATACGTCTTTGCCAACCAATACGTTTATGCCCCCTTCGGTCTTGCCACCTGAACGTAGTGGGCGAGCATCCAAAAAATCACGGTTCTGACTCGTGATTGCTGTTTTTGCGAAGACGGAGATCTCTGCCGCCAATGGGGAGCAGAACGTGCGAATCGTAACCCTCTGGTCGCCATTGACTGGAGTCTTGAAAGAATTCTGCACGGTTGTCGGCTGACTGTCGTCGAATACGCTGAGGATACTGTCCCGCTAAGCTCTAGGTTTGGAAGTCTGTTGTCATTGGATGAATGGATTCACTAAATCGGTTGATTTATCCATAAACGCCGGGAAGACTAATGTGTTTTCAAAATGCATCTCTGACCAAGAAAAGGGTGTCAGTAAGTACAGCACTGTCATCAAAATCGATGCTGCTCGCAGGATTTTCTTCATTTCTAGTAAGTCTATGGACTCGACGCGACTTTTCCATCGCCATGAAAATCAGCGTTTACCGTGCATCCGTTCGGTCATTCCCCTATGGTTGTAGAAGCTGGTCGTGTGCGTAGGAGGTGAGCGAGAAGTTAAGGTGTTTTACTATTGCTGATTTAGTAGTGTCCTTCTTGTGACCTACACAAACATCATCGCAATTAAGACAGGCCACACGCTGCAGCAACATCGCGAGGATATCTCAGGCCATCCAGGAAAGCCAATTAAGGTGTTTTGGTCACGTTCTTTGTCACCGCCGATCCGTCACCGTTGTTCACTTGGAGGCATCGGGGAGGAGTTCTACCCAAAATCTGGCTTGACGCAGTTCGTCAGGACGTGGAAGTAGTTCTTTGACCTCTCCGTCGTTGGCGGAGAGGGTGGGTCGGGCCCTCCCGATCAGCTGTCGCAAATCGTTCACACCGAGGTCGAGTTGGAGTGCACGCGCTTTGTTTTGCTATCGTGTCCACTCCGTAACTTTGCAATTGGCCCACATAGGTGTGAATTATCCCTGCAGGACTTTGAGTACTCGCGATGGTAGCAATCAGATAATAGTGTGTGACTAAGTAGTAAAGCAGTTGACTTCACAAACCAAATGAATTCACATTTTAATCCCTGATTTTCCCCTGCAACCAAAGAACGTCCTGTGCCAGTGACTATCGCAGGTCTTATAACAGCCTTTACACCTGCAACGTCCCCATCCAAATAGTCCTGCTTTATTATCTGGAGGACTTTACAAATCTCGAAACATTAGGCTACCTAAAATTTTAATTTTGAGAAGATTATTAGCCCGAAGCATATCGAAATCGTTTTTTAAATGGTGCTGAATGTTGGCTGTTTGCGGGAACATGCATTGTGTATTTCCATAAATAAACTTTGCTCGTCCGACACGAGTGCTCACGTTTTCCGTAAATAGAAGGTCGTCTGTGTACACTCAACTGTTTTAGTTAATGCATTTGAGCTGGGCTCTGAGTTCGAATGTTTTGGGAATTTCGGCATGTTTAAGGAGTCTTATCACCTTTCGTTTATGTTACCCCTGCTCCTTTCAGACAACAAACGTGGTCTTAACGCTCTCCAACCCTGCACATCGTGTAACCACTGTTTGCCTGTGTCAATTATCCACTGATGAGGAAGCTGATAAGCTGGCTGTCTGCCTTTCTGGTTCTCCTGGCCTGACTGAAGTGTGCGCAGGTGCCACCATCTACTCAACCGCCCGAGTAAGTTTCGGAGATTCTGTAAAAGTTTATCATTCAAATCATGTCTACTGTCATTATTTCAGTATGATATTTAATTACAGCTCACACTGCCGTCAGAGTCAATCAGACTTGCGGCAAAAAGTGACGTGACTGAGTATGATGACTTGGCTACGACCACCACATCAAACGAGTTCAGCGACGACGATCCAAAGTGAGTTGCGTGCCCAGACGGCCATTCAAGGCCTGCGCATAAAGGGTAAAATAACGTGTTTTTTTTACAGGGTGATCGCCTTTCGCCAGGGCAACAAGGTCGGCGTACACGTCGGCGTGACTCCGGCGCCGGCTGGGTCAGATAAGACTGTGTTCGAACGGCAGCCTGTCCGTGCCCTTATTCAGATGACCTTTGACTACCAGAACACAACGTCTAGCATGCTGTCCGAACAGAGAGCTGCTGCAGCCTCGGCTCTCCTTGCCGCCTCCGGCATCGCTATGGACGGTAAGGCTGACGTGCCGCCGACGGCGTCGGGTGATCAGCCGATGACGACGTCGTCTGAAGAGCTGCGGGACATTAAGTTGCTATTCTTTGTTGACTTTGGAGAGTTTTCTGCCTGAGCACTTCTTCCTTCCTTTTCTCATTTTACTGGCCGAAGGAATTATCACTCTTATTCTTCTCTTGGTTTACCTTCCTAACGTCCTTTTTTATTCGCCCGTCTCTTTCGCCTGGTATTTTTGCCCTGCAGTAAATGGATAAACACATTTAACTTTTTGTTCCTTTTATACAAAGGCATCAGGCGGTCATGAGGCATAGTTGTCATCGTCCGGGAAAAAAGTGGTAGTTTAACCGGGCCCAGAGACTTTACCTGGTTGGAAGCCCCTGGGGTTCCATTCAACCATAAGAGTCAGACAGTCTACGTCTACAGGTTATTATTTTTTACTGTACTTACTAGCAATGCATCATCTATCTTGATATTTGCGGGGCTTACTTTCCTCGTTTGTGGCGGATGGAGCTTGAGCTCTAGGGTTAAAATATTAAACTCCGGGGGTCCAGTATAGTGTTCCAGGGCGTAGAGTTTGATAAACCTGGCTGAATAGGACATGCATGTCATGAATAACTATCGCGGACGCCTGTTTCATGAGAATTATGGATAGAGTAGTACATCTTTGGGTTTACGCTAAGTCTGTGCATTTTTTTGCAACTCCCAAATAATACTTGAATCTTCAAAAGATACCGTTTTTGTCGGGAAACATTTAAGATACTGATTTTTTCCAGTTCAGTTTTATAAAGGGAAAGATAGGCGAACGTCTTTGAGCTCCCTATTGGTTACAAAGTGGCTAATAAAAACATCAATACATAAGAAAAAAATGGAAAAAGACGTTTCCATAATAACATGGGAAAAACAAGCATCCGTGGGCTGGTCTACAAAATACACTTAAATGACTACTCGCGTATTGCGAGTAGTATAATTACATGCAATTAAACTAGGTTTGATAAGCGTCGAGTTTGTGCCTAAAGGAATTCATTGGTGGTAGAGAGAACAACGCATTTAACTTTTTGTTCCTTTTATACAAAGGCATCAGGCGGTCATGAGGCATAGTTGTCATCGTCCGGGAAAAAAGTGGTAGTTTAACCGGGCCCAGAGACTTTACCTGGTTGGAAGCCCCTTGGGTTCCATTCAACCATAAGAGTCAGACAGTCTACGTCTACAGGTTATTATTTTTTACTGTACTTACTAGCAATGCATCATCTATCTTGATATTTGCGGGGCTTACTTTCCTCGTTTGTGGCGGATGAAGCTTGAGCTCTAGGGTTAAAATATTAAACTCCGGGGGTCCAGTATAGTGTTTCAGGGCGTAGAGTTTGATAAACCTGGCTGAATAGGACATGCATGTCATGAATAACTATCGCGGACGCCTGTTTCATGAGAATTATGGATAGAGTAGTACATCTTTGGGTTACGCTAAGTCTGTGCATTTTTTTGCAACTCCCAAATAATACTTGAATCTTCAAAAGATACCGTTTTTGTCGGGAAACATTTAAGATACTGATTTTTTCCAGTTCAGTTTTATAAAGGGAAAGATAGGCGAACGTCTTTGAGCTCCCTATTGGTTACAAAGTGGCTAATAAAACATCAATACATAAGAAAAATGGAAAAGACGTTTCCATAATAACATGGGAAAAACAAGCATCCGTGGGCTGGTCTACAAAATACACTTAAATGACTACTCGCGTATTGCGAGTAGTATAATTACATGCAATTAAACTAGGTTTGATAAGCGTCGAGTTTGTGCCTAAAGGAATTCATTGGTGGTAGAGAACAACGCATTTAACTTTTTGTTCCTTTTATACAAAGGCATCAGGCGGTCATGAGGCATAGTTGTCATCGTCCGGGAAAAAAGTGGTAGTTTAACCGGGCCCAGAGACTTTACCTGGTTGGAAGCCCCTTGGGTTCCATTCAACCATAAGAGTCAGACAGTCTACGTCTACAGGTTATTATTTTACTGTACTTACTAGCAATGCATCATCTATCTTGATATTTGCGGGGCTTACTTTCCTCGTTTGTGGCGGATGAAGCTTGAGCTCTAGGGTTAAAATATTAAACTCCGGGGGTCCAGTATAGTGTTTCAGGGCGTAGAGTTTGATAAACCTGGCTGAATAGGACATGCATGTCATGAATAACTATCGCGGACGCCTGTTTCATGAGAATTATGGATAGAGTAGTACATCTTTGGGTTACGCTAAGTCTGTGCATTTTTTTGCAACTCTCAAATAATACTGGAATCTTCAAAAGATACCGTTTTTGTCGGGAAACATTTAAGATACTGATTTTTTCCAGTTCAGTTTTATAAAGGGAAAGATAGGCGAACGTCTTTGAGCTCCCTATTGGTTACAAAGTGGCTAATAAAACATCAATACATAAGAAAAATGGAAAAGACGTTTCCATAATAACATGGGAAAAACAAGCATCCGTGGGCTGGTCTACAAAATACACTTAAATGACTACTCGCGTATTGCGAGTAGTATAATTACATGCAATTAAACTAGGTTTGATAAGCGTCGAGTTTGTGCCTAAAGGAATTCATTGGTGGTAGAGAGAACAACGCATTTAACTTTTTGTTCCTTTTATACAAAGGCATCAGGCGGTCATGAGGCATAGTTGTCATCGTCCGGGAAAAAAGTGGTAGTTTAACCGGGCCCAGAGACTTTACCTGGTTGGAAGCCCCTTGGGTTCCATTCAACCATAAGAGTCAGACAGTCTACGTCTACAGGTTATTATTTTTTACTGTACTTACTAGCAATGCATCATCTATCTTGATATTTGCGGGGCTTACTTTCCTCGTTTGTGGCGGATGAAGCTTGAGCTCTAGGGTTAAAATATTAAACTCCGGGGGTCCAGTATAGTGTTTCAGGGCGTAGAGTTTGATAAACCTGGCTGAATAGGACATGCATGTCATGAATAACTATCGCGGACGCCTGTTTCATGAGAATTATGGATAGAGTAGTACATCTTTGGGTTTCGCTAAGTCTGTGCATTTTTTTGCAACTCCCAAATAATACTTGAATCTTCAAAAGATACCGTTTTTGTCGGGAAACATTTAAGATACTGATTTTTTCCAGTTCAGTTTTATAAAGGGAAAGATAGGCGAACGTCTTTGAGCTCCCTATTGGTTACAAAGTGGCTAATAAAACATCAATACATAAGAAAAATGGAAAAGACGTTTCCATAATAACATGGGAAAAACAAGCATCCGTGGGCTGGTCTACAAAATACACTTAAATGACTACTCGCGTATTGCGAGTAGTATAATTACATGCAATTAAACTAGGTTTGATAAGCGTCGAGTTTGTGCCTAAAGGAATTCATTGGTGGTAGAGCGAACATCGGCGGGCAGAGCATTCCATGCTGCAAGCACTCTGTTACTGAAGAAGTAATTGCTTCCATCAACCCTTGCTTTACCTATGTGTAGTTTTAAAGTGTTACCTCGCAAGGTAGGCGTGTTAGCCAGAGTGAAAAAATCATAGGGAATGAAGTCAAGGTCATTCATAATGCCAAAGCTTAGTATAAGATCTCCTCGTTACTGCCTGTAGGAAAGGGGAAATAGGTTTGAGGGTCGATAGTACATTTTCATAGGTTAGTAATCGGAAGCCATTTGTTATTTTTGTCGCCAGCCTATTTACCTTCTCTAAGGTGATACTATCCTTGACAGTCCAAGGTCTCCATGCCTGTATGGCATATTCTAGGTGCGGCCGCACGAAGCTTCCAAATATTTTGGAGAAATTGTCTTTGTCAAATTCCATAAGGTCGCGCCTGGCGAGTTGCAATACGGACATGATTGACTTGGCTACCTTCGAGCAGTTCAGTGTCAGCTTGAGTGACAATGTAATCCACACACCCAAGTCCTTCTGAATGTCAACTGGTTGCATTGGTGTACCATTTATAAAGTAAATTCTGTGGCTGGAGACTCCGCAGCGGCCAATTTGAAGAAAATTGCACTTGCTAACATTGAAGGGCATAAGCCAGCGCTTTGACCAGTCCTCGATACTGTTCAAGTTCAGTTGCAGATGATCTTTGTCTACTGCGAACAGGAGGACATCACAGTCTAGGTCCTTGACACAAGCATTGATTAAAACAAGGAATAGGATGGGGCCTAAAACTGAGCTCTGTGGGATGCCATTCACCACGGTTACTTCTGAGGACTACTGGCATCTGACTTGTACTATTTTGAACCGTCCAATCAAAAAGTTCTGGATCCATACAATGAGGCCTCCACGAACTCCTACGCTGTGCAGTTTATGCAGGCGATGTTGCTGAGCAACGCTGTAGAAGGCCTGTTGGAAGTCGATAAAGATGGGATAAACCATTTTTTCTTCGTCGTAAGCTTTGATCCAGCGTTCACGTGAGAAGAGTAGGTTCGTAAGACAAGGCCTACCACTGCGAAAGCTGTTAGGCATCGTAGAGGAGGTGATTCTGGTCGAGGAACTGCATTAACGCTTTGCTTATTATTTTCTCCATGACTTAACCACAGATTGAGGTAGGGCTCACCGGTATGTAGTTATTTGCAGACGCTCGGTTTCCTTTTTTGAATAGCGGAGTGATGTTTTGCGGTCTTGCAATCGGAGGGTAGACAGCCAGTAGCATACGACGCCTGGAAGATTAAGGCTAGCGGTTTGGCCATTTTAGAAGCTAGCTCCTTCGACAGCTTTGGTGGAATACCATCGGGACCTAGAGAGGGCAACTCTTTCAGGTTTAGCAACACTTCCTGAATGATTTCTTCGGTGAATCGGAGTGCTTCCATAGTGTAAAAAACTGTTCTTCACATATGGGTGGAAAAAAATTCCATGTTCTGTTGTAATGACGGATCGGAAGAACTGAGAAAGATGTTCAACCTTATCTCTGTCCTCTGAGAGGGATAGTTTTAGTCCTCAGTGTCCCTTTCTTTAAAACAGATTCGCAGTAAGGAAGAAGTTGCATAGGTGCTCCACGGTGAACCACGTCCAAGGTAGATGATGGTGGTTTTATTTATAAGGACTGACACTAGGTCATCACAACCGTGCCTAAACGCAGATCAAAAATTATCTGTGGAAAATGACTATCCAGGCACGTATTTGAATCTTTTCTTTCAGTTCATGGTAAAAATCTTTCGGAACCGTCTTGAGACCTTATACAAATTTAGTATAATTCAGTATAATTCAGTATATATAAGGGAGATAGGCAGAGCCTTTGAAAACCCTATTTACAGATAGACGCTAGCAAAACAAGCAAATGTTACATGGCGATAGTCGTTTTAGTATATCAATCATTGCTGTCGACTAAATATATGTTCATCAAGTAAAAATGCATCAAGTCTTCTTTTAAACATTTCAACGCTTTCAGCCTGAACAACTGAGGCTGGCAGCTTGTTCCATTCGTCAATCACCCGTTGGGAAAAAGAAGTTGGCCCGTACTTCCAAGTTTGGCGTGATTTCTTTTCAGTTTGTATTGGTGACCTCGGAGACTTGTCATGTTTGCCAATTCAAAAAGTTGGCCATCTGAAGAGCACAATCAACTCCTCTGACCAGTTTGAAGACTAAGATCATATCCCCTCTGTATTGCCTATAAGAGAGGAAAAAAATTTTAAGTCTTTCTAGGCGGCCCTCATAGGGTAGGCATTCCAATCCGCTGACTAGTTTCGTTGCCCTCCGTTGAACTTTCTCCAGCAGAGCGTAGTCATGTTTCGTCCAAGGGCGCCACGCCTGAACGCAATATTCCAACACCGGCCGGATAAATGTTCCATAAACGCGCCCAAAAAGCTCTTCGTCAAAATTAACGAAGGACCTCCTGATTGCGCCTAAGATACACATTGCTTTCTTTGCGATATTCGCACAGTGCGACGATGGTTTGAGAGTTGGTGTTATCCATATACCCAAGTCCTTTAGAATATTTACCTCCTGGAGTTGGTGACCACTGATGGAGTACTGGTATTCAAACTCAATCAGCCTTCTGGAACTAGACCGCAGTCGGATTATTTGGCATTTGTTAAGATTAAGGTTCTTGTAAATGCGGATTACCATATCTTCCCCGAATACTGTCCGTACTTCGCATTTGCCTACTGCACTGTGAATTCCCTTGATCGGGAGTGGTCTTCTGTGGTCTCTTCCATAAATTTTGAACATGTTGAATGCGACAAATGATGGCTCTCTGCCTAGCTACGTACCAGTGTGGCCGCTATTTCAGCTTTGTACAACGGCTTGCCGGAGTTAAGTTGAAATAAAGGCTTAGTTGATACTGAGGAGTATAAGGTGTTATGACTAGCTAACAGTCTTACGCCCAGTCACTATAACCTCGTTAAGCTCCGTGTCTGACCTAACAGAGTGGCCCTCAAAGTATAAATGATAAAAGACTATTAAGTGATTAAGAATCCAAATTTGACTTCGAAATCAGGCTACTAATGGAGGTTGACGATATTATTCGGCTTGATGTCCAGGTCATGGGCCTAATGACAACTGCGTACGGAAGTGGTGTTGTTCCAGTGAAAGAGTCACCATCGCATTTCTGCAGTTTTTCTCATTCAAAATCAGCCCACACATCCACATGTCTTACTGAAACCACTCCATAATAATCGTTCATGCGTTTTACTTTGAGCGCTTATTGGGACATAAAATTGACCTAATGGCGTCTTAAAATGTACTGAGATCATTGAAATGGCATTGAAGAAGAAAACAGCCGGTGCAGGATGAAATTTCAGGGGATCTCACTTAACAGCGATCTGGTGAGCCCAGCGCGCCGGAAAGGCCATTTCTATTGTAGTTCTTCTCGTTTTGTCTTCGAATAACTAATAGACCTTTTATCTGTATGCCCAAATGCGCCGTTAATTTCTACACCGTTTCATCTGGAATGTCAGTTTGTGCCTGTAGTCCTGTAAAGAAGTCCTTGAATTTTTCCAGGGTGTTTATGACAGCCACAAAACGAAAGAAGCCTGTCGGTTGATGTCAGAGTGCTTCATTGGGCCGAAATAACTGCTTTCTTTAAAGTAGTTTTCAATAGTTTCCTTCCTTTCCTTTTTGGGTATTATAATCATTTTTCCGAAGTTATGATTAGTGATTTTTGTAAATATGATGTTGAAACGCTGATGTGGTGACCAACATTGACTGCCGCTGCCTGTTCAGTTCAGTTCAGTTTTATTAAGGGAAATATAGGCGAAGCCTTTGAGCTCCCGATTGATGTCAGTGACACTGTAAATTAAAAAAGGCTGACAGATAATGGACGTTGGACAAAGGGTTATCTCCCGGACACACTGCAGGGCATCGAACAAACAATTATAAAATAATGTTACTCAGAAATAGGGAGTAGTATGTTATATGATGCGAAAATGGTGGATGGGAATATGTTTCAGGAAATGTGTTAGGTTCGGATGTCGTGGTGGTACTTATGGCTGTACTGGTCAAACATCCGCTTAAAAGTGTCAACGGATGGGGACATGATTATGTCGGCCGGCAGAGCATTCCAGGCCTTAATCACTCTGTTGGAGAAGAAGAACCTTCTTGTGTCGAGTCTTGCACCTGTCACTCGTAGTTTAATGGGATGTCCTCGCAAAGTAGTGGTAGTGGCCAGCTCAAAGAAGTCGCCAGATGCAAGGCAACAATCCTGAAGCCGCAGCATTCGAAAGGCTTGTATTAAGTCGCCGCGTAGCTGTCTATAGTCCAGAGGAAACAGATCAAGATTAGACTATCGTGTCTCGTAAGGCAGGCAGCTTTGAACTTGAACAAGCTTGGTTGCACGTCTTTGGACCTTCTCAAGGGTGTTGTGGTCTTTGACAGACCACGGTCTGCAGGCTTGTATGGCAAATTCCAATTGTGGTCGCACGAACATCCCGAAGACCTTATTAAAGCACTCTTTGTCGAACTTTGCAAACGCTCGCTTAATTAGATACAAGCTTGACATGGCAGATTTTTGCTACTTTTTGAGCAATGGAACGATGGCTTCAGTGTGGGCGTGATCCATACTCCTAGATCTTTCTGAGCCTCTACCTCTGGTAGCGGTGTGTCGTCCAGATAGTAAATTCTCTGGTGCCCGGAGCTGGTTCTGCCGAATCGCAGAATATTGCACTTGGTAGCATTGAATGGGAGGAGCCAGTTGTGCGACCATTCCTCGAGTTGATGCAAGTTCGCCTGTAGATTTTTTTCATCAGCTGCGTTGTGGATGAACTTCCAAAGCTTTATATCGTCAGCAAACATGGCGGTGTCACAGTCCAAGCCACTTACGCAATCATCAATGTATATAAGGAAGAGGATAGGGCCCAGGACGGAGCCTTGAGGAACCCCACTCTCAACCGCCACCTCCGCCGATTGTTGATCGCCAAGACGGACAATCTGAGATCGCCCAATCAAGAAGTTTTCGATCCACTTCAAAAGCTTGCCCCTTACCCCAATACGGTTGAGTTTGTATAGGAGACGTTGATGAGGCACGCTATCAAAGGCCTTCTTGAAGTCTATGTACACTGCGTGCACTACATTTCCTTCATCGACCGCTCGGGTCCATCGTTCCAGACAGTAGAGCAAATTATTTAAACAGGACCTTCCTCTGCGGAATCCGTGCTACGCTTCAGAGAGAAATAGATGCCGCTCCAGAAACTGCATCAGTTCACGTTTCATGATTCGCTCCATAATCTTGCAACATATGGAGGTGAGACTTACCGGTCTGTAGTTATTTGAGGGTTTACGAGTTCGGTTTGTCATTGTTGTAGCTGATAAGGTAAAGAGCATGCGAAAGACTACAGTAAGCCCTATTTTGGATTGTGTACCGCCATAGTACTGCTTTAATCCATTGATAAGTACTATTTATGGAGATCACGGGATATTTGTGTTCACTTCATCAGTGTTTGGCCCTGCCTAGGTTTCGATTTCGAGGATTGCTTGCCTACATTGTCTATTTGATTCATTTGTTAACGGTTTACAAGATTAACAGTGAAATATATAGATTGATAGATCAATGTTTTTTATGAGTACACGGAATAACACTGTCATTTTAAAAGAATAAAACGAATGCTAAATCGTGTACAGTTAACTTACAAGTAGTAGGTCAGCTTCTTTGCGATAAAAAATGACAGAAATTAGTGTAGTCTTAAAATAAATAGGAAAGACAGGCAGTAAAAATGCCCCTTGGGCATTTTGTGAAAAATGTAGATGTTTAATGGGGTTTGTGGGTTTTTAAGGAGAAACAAACTGTCAATCTTGGGAGAAAAGCATACCATTAAGTAGGACCGATATGCTGATGAAAGCGTATGAGTGTTCTAACGCTCCTCGTTGTGGGCGAAATTATGTAACGATTTTTCACTACCGCAGGTCTGATCACAATGCATATCGACTAGCTATAAGCGTAACCGTCAAGGGTGCTTCACAGGGGAAACCTTCGCGGGCATCATCAGTAGGCTTCGGGTAGAAAGATCAAAGGACCGTGGACGTCGTGAACGTCATGGTCGAAGTGCCAGAAATGTGACCATGATTCTATCATTACTGATTGTTAAGATCGCCAACATATGACCACAACATGATCGTCAACATTCCATGTAGGGTTGACATCGGGGAGAAGATAAAAGCCGCAATCACCATTGTCCTAAGGCGCAGCAGATGCCATGGCAGACGAGGTTGTCGCACTTTGCAGAGGGTCAAAAAAGAGAAAAACCGCGAAGGCCGAGGTAACCATTGGGGTCGTCAATATTTCCAAATGATGGTAAAACTCTAGAGGGGATGGAAATCAGTTGCGAATATGGTTTTTTTAAAAAAGGTGCATGAGAAAAGAAAACTGAGTCGCGCAAGCATATGAAGCAGCACGGTTGGTTTCTTCTGAGTGCAGTACGAAAGGATAATGGGAGATCCGGCAATTGAGTAAGAAGAAGTCAATATAGTGCGCCCAGGCGTGCTATGTCGCATGGGAATCGACTATGGCTGATGAGAGCGTATGAGGGTTCAAAACGCTCCTCATCGTGGGAGAAATCTTGTAACGACAGAAGCTTCTTTTTGACACCACAGGAGAAATCCCAATGCGTATCGACTAGTTAAAGTCGCAACCGTCATGGATGCTAGACAGGGTAAATCTTCGCAGGCATCATCCATGCGCTTAGGGTCGAATGGGAAAAGGACCATAGAGATCGTGATGGTCATGTTAGAAGTGCCAGAGAAGTGACCAAGATACCCTCATTACCGATTTTTCAGACCACAAACAGTGGAGACCGAAACGATCGTCAACAGTCCTTGTAGGGTCGATACCGCGACACTGCTCCACGCGGACATATGAAACAGCAGGGTAGGTTGCTGCTGAGTGTAGTACGAAAGGATAAGTGGTGATCCGGTAACTTAGTAAGAAGAAATCAAAATAATGCGCTCAGGGGTGCTAGCTGGCATTCGAATCGACGATGAATCTTAGGCCTGCACAGCTCAGTACTCATATTGTAATTCTGATGATGGTTATCGGTTTTCGAAACGGACAAGCTTTAAAATGACCGTGCAACATTACATACTTAATTGGCGATCTTTTTACGGAGGCATGGGTTAGGAAAGGCATCATAGTTCGTGGGAGAAACTATACATAAAGACATAATTTGGAGACGATCCTTTTAAATTCCATATGGTCATTTATCGGGGTCATGGAGAAAGCTGCTCGGGAAGGAAGAGGAAAATAAAAGGTTAATTGAATCCTTGTTAAGATAAATTTGCAATGTCCGTTTAGAAGTAGACATGTTATTTGATAACCTTCTATCGATTGGTATGTTATTACAAAGAAAGCAATCCCTGAAAGCAAAGAACAGATAGCGTTAAGATATGGAGGATATAAGAGGCTGTGTAATCAGTGAAGAATTACATAGGTTATACGGACGACTAAAATGGTAAAGGACTGGAATTCGGGGAATATTTTAACTATTATTAAGGTGATAAAGGAGGCAGAAGCCAGCTTCCAGTCTCCGAACCCATAAAAATTTTAGTTTATTCAGCTGGCACCTATAAGATTACGAGATAGTTGAAATGATCGGAGGTAAGTGTTTCCGAGTACAATGTCTTTGGACCTTTTCAATTTTAGAGCAGCTACACTCGGTCATTAAAACGAAGAATGGCCAGCAATGTTCAAGAATGGGAAGAACAAACATTTGATAAAGTCTTAATTTAATTTCAGGAAGATAGAATTTATAAGAGATAAAGCCACAAATCTGGGCAGCTTTGCTGTAACTCTATCGGCATGAGGCAACAGATCTAAATTATTCTTGTAGCTTAAACCCAAGTCCTTGATGATGGAACATTCAGTCATAGGAGTGCCTTGAAAAATAACTGGTTGTGGTAGTCTGTCAGGCCCGAAGCACACGTAACGACACTTAGAAGGTGACAATTCCATTTGCTGCGTTGAGCTCCACGCGGAAAGAGCAAGCAAGTCTGCATAGATTTCTTCTAAGCATTGTTGGGCTGAAGAGTTAGAGAAGGAATATACGCATTTAAGATCGTCCGCATAAATAAAATACTGAGTGTTTAACTGCTGATGAAATATCATTAATTCAAGGCAAAAAAACAAAAAGAGGACCTAGCACGGTACCTTGAAGGGCACCGTTTGTACTAGGCGTCTCTGGTAAAAATGAGGACCCCACTAAGACCTTTTGTGGTTTATGATTGCATAGATATGATGTAATAAAATCGGTAAGGCCACTACGAAGTCTTAGAGCTTCTAACTTAACTCTAAGTCTCCTATGAGGCACTTTATCGAAGGCCTTGCTAAGATCAAAATAGCTAACGACCACAAAAAGATGATCATTACGAAGAGAAGTTAAAAGATTTAGAAAACACATGTGACATTTTTCACAAGTGCGATCGGTTAGGAGGCTATGTTGGGAAGAGTTAAGAAGTAGATTTGTTGTGCAAGAATGTGTAATTTGTACTGCAAATAGTTTTTTTCAAAGAGCTTAGTAAGAGAAGGTGTTTTATGAACACTGCGATAATTGTGAACACCCGAGCGTAAGCCAGATTTTAAGATTGAAATAATACTAGAGGTTTCCAAATAATCAGGAAAGAAACCATTCTCGAAAAAAACTAAGAACACTTTTCTCAGCAGGTTATTTCAAAGAAAGCTATACGGAGAAGCAAAGAACAGAGGGTGATTAGAAATGGATGGCAAAGGAGGAGGTATAATAAAAACTGAATTACGTAGATTTTATGGACGACTAACGGAAGTAGGAGATGAATTGTGGGGAATATTTAAACTATTATTAAGGTGGAAAAGAAAATAGCAACCAGATTCCAGTCTACGAACCCATAACAATTTGAGGTAAGTTACATGGCACCTATTTGCGTTGGAGGTAGTTGAAAGTGTAGGAAAATTTCCTTGGACCTTTTCAATTGTAGAACGGTTAGACTCGATCATTAAACCAAAGGATGGCAGTACTATTCAAGAATGAGGATGACAAAATATTCGATAGTCTTGACTTCATTTCAGAAAGATGGAAATTATAAGAAAAACTTCAAAAATCTGGCAGCTATTACCTGCATGAGACGAGAGATCTAAATTATTGGTGAAGCTTAAACCTATGTGCTTGATGGTGCACATTCATTCATAGCAGTGCCTTAAAAAAACTGTGCGTGAAAGCCTGTCGAGCCCAAAGCACATGAACCAACACTTAGGAAGTGAGAATAACATTTGCTAAGTTGAAATCCAAACGGAAAGATTATGCAAGTCTGCATGAAATTATCTAAGCATAGTTGGGCTCTTGATTTAGAGAAGGAATGTACGCACTCATATGCAGTTATCGCATTGTAAGTAGGATTTACTCCATTCCCGTTAATGAGCGTCGTCGGCTCAGAGCTGCAAATTTACTCCAAATATTTTGTCTTAAGTTCTTGATTTCCTACTATACCAGGTTGCCCAAAATGACCACCACAGAATTCAGCCCACCACCCTCTGCGTACATCAAGTTTATTCAGGTAGATGTCTGAATGATTTTAAGGCTTCACAAGTTTGTGTGTCCATCAACCCAAACCAACTGAGCGCCACAGCTTCAGCACCATTTTCATTCACGCATGCAACACCTGAATTTATCTAAAAAATCTAAATGTTAAAAATCCAGCTTCGATTGACTAAGCATATTAGAAGTGAATGTCGTTGGAAAATTGTAATTTTTGTCAAAATATGCAGTGGGGGAATTAGGCAAACCAGACAACTCTTATCGGAAGTCACATATTTACGTGTTATGTCAAATAGAAGAGTAGTGGAAATAGATTCTTTTGAACTTGTCTTTCTAAAATTATCTGGAGTATAAAACTGTAGGATGTGCAAAATCATTGATCGTGGGTAGAAAGGCGTTGACCGAAAAAAACTTATGTAAGTACAGTTCACATCTTCTAAGTGAGGGTGCAACCCATGAAATGTATTCATATGGAAAATAGCACAGATCCACAGGGTCTTGTGTGATCGTGAAGTGCGCTCATTTTAGTTCACCAACATAATTGACTAAAGCGACTGAACTAGATGCTGTTCAAAAAGTTGTACGTAAACTAGTACGGATGCCATCTTAAAACCATTTATGATACTGCAGATCATTGTAAAAGTCCTCACCAGAAAGCTTGAAATTTTCCTAAATTATAAAAACCGTTGGCATTTTCAAAAAGTGGATCGAATCGCACATGTCATAACCTACGTATGTGCTCGACAAAATAATAATCTCCTGGAAAATGTTTCAGACAACTATGGTAATACCCTTCATTGATTACATTAAAAATGGGTCATCCATGTATGGTCGTCGTAACGTATAACTGCAGAAGAAAGAAGCATCTTGTATGATTAAGATAATATTTTAAATTGCAGGCACATATAACGCACAGACTGCCAGTAGTCGGCAGTGTTCCACCATTCCAAATAACCCACTCTACGAAATTTTATGAAAATCCGGTAGACAAGCCTGCATGGCATTTATTATAGTGTAGACTAGGAAGAAGAAAAGCTCCATAAGTCCCGTTCATAAAGGATGAACAGTTCCCACACTATACTCAGGCAAATCAGGCACTTATAATGGAGTGAGAATCAACCAACCAAATCACTATGTAAGCATTCAACGGGTGACGTTCTCCTCTAATGCGCTGCATGACATAACACTTGAAATTTTATTTAGCTGTGGATTGTAGCAGTGCACCTTGGAAAGACTATCAACTATATCACCGCAGGTCTACACGATGACGCTTTAGCTAGTGTATACATAACTATGAAATAGCCGAAAAATCGCATCCATGGTACTCGATGTGAGACTTCAACTGCCAAAGAGGATTGTTTAAGACAAATATAGCTCTGATAACTTTCAAGAGCTCAGTCACCTTTGAAAATATTACACTTTCGCAGAATACCTGTAGGCGTCTAAGCTGTGTTTATATTCAGAGAACTATAATCATCACGCACTGCTAATTTTTAGAGAAGGGGAAAGACACCAGTAGAAAATGTGTATTCTGTGCAGAAACTCACTGCTAGTCCGAGGCCCCGGGGGGGGGGGCAAGCTCTGAGCCTGCGCGCGCATCTGGCTGCTAGGGTGATAAGGACGTGAGTGAATATCAGTCATGTGAGAGTGAGACAATGGCCGGTTGATCAGTTAATTGGTCGATAGCTGTGATTGGCTATCCCAGAGACAGCTCAAGAACTGTGATCACGTGGCCTCTTGCGTGGCGTAGGCACTAGAGTTGGAAGTCACTAAAAATGTAGTCGGAACTTTGATATAATTAGTTAAAAACGCTTCAATTAATTTTACTTCACAAAGCCTAAAAAGCTCTCCCACACGTGAGAACTCATTGAAGGGCGAATGTTGCCCAATAACATATACCAGGTCATTAATCAAAAAATACTCTACAGTTACACACAGGTACGCTTGTGGTTTTCTAAAAGTTGCCCATTAATTTTGTTGTAATTTTTCCTGTAAGACATATCGAACGTTCTAGTTAAATAGTACTCAATTTTCTGACAGAAAATCGTGTAATCTCAGTAAATTTTGGTAGTGACTTTGTGTTCTGGATGAGGATGGTATAAGCACAACAATGGGAATGACACCTTCGGAGTATTTGCATGCAAAGTGACAGTCGACCTGAACTGGTATCAATCCGCTATTAAGGATGTACCATTTGAGAAACCTACCTTCTCCGAAGATTACTGTGGTCTGCACAAATCATTCGAATATGCTCACTACACGTGTACACCAGCAGGCACACGTGACTGTCATGTTGGTAATTGAAAACTCGCCAGATCGAAGGCAACGTATCTATTTTTGGTCAGCGCGTAATCCGATGAGGTTTCCTGGCTTACTACCGTATGACCTCGTGCACTGAGAAAAACCAGGTATATCCATCTTATCAGTCCGTTGGAAGGGAAACCTAACATGAGATAATAGGGTAAGCTCATGATCAAGAGTTTGCTATTGAGAACAATTTATGTTTAACTGAATGCGTCCCCTATATCACTCAAAAGAATTACCATATCGTACATTTAATATCTTAATCGACAAAATGAATGTCACAAAAATAATGGCTTTATGTCTTAACAATGCGCAGACGTTTTTTCACAAACAATCTCAAAGCTTTGTCAGTACAAGATAATCACGTTTAACAAATAAATTTTGACTTAAACAAATGCTTTTATTCTTTCAGCAAACCTAAACAAAAATAAATGCTGACCTTAATTTAGTTATAGGCAAATGCGTAGTGATCTCCTGCAGACATTCCGCATTGTGAAGGGATTTGATTGTTGTCTGGAATTCTCGGACTTCTTTGAATTTGCCACCATGACCAATCTCCAGGGTCACCCATTGAAACTGCGCGTCCAGCAGGCGAGAATGGGTGTGCGCATGTTTTCTTCTCTGCCAGAACGGTTAAACCATGGACTGCCCTCCCTGAATTCGCTGTGATGTCACCATCGCTGGAAAGCTTCATAAGGAAACTTGACAATTTTATGTGCCAAAACAAGCCTGCGCGAGGAGGAATTTATCTTAATCCTCTAGAGTCACGCACCGCTTGTCATATTTTATGATCGCCATTCGTACTTTTTCAACCCACACGGTTTCTCTGTATACCGCAATTAATTTAATTAATAAGGCCCATGCCTATTTCCCTCAATACATTGAATTTAAAAATATTGAATTGAGTAAAAATTCAATGAAAAGGTTGATTACTATCTAAAATGTAGAAATTAAACAATTACTTCCCAAGAAATTCGTCAAAATCTCCCGGAGACTCCGTTCCCTCCGGCGAGTTTTGATAATTCCTTAATTACGGAGCGATATATGCGTCAGATGTTTTCTTCATTTCATTAATGTTGCATTTTTAATAATTGACATAAAATGAAATATAATTCTAAAGTTTAAGATTTTATTTCAAGCTTGTTTGAGCAAACTATTTGATTAAAGTCTGGAAACGCGTTTAATTAATTTTGAATTCAGTGGTCGCTGTTGGTTTATCGTCAGCGTATTGCCTGATCGCAGGGATATCGATAAGCTCAAGCTGCCTACCAAGATCATTGCACAATATCGACTTGAGGCAGAATGATTTCAAACAAGTAGAATTAATTAATATTCATTTCCTTAGTCTTTATAAAGTTGCCGTTGAGGGCAATATCGGTTGCGGAAAGTCAACTTTCCTGAAGTATTTTGAAAGCCTTTCACCGAACATCGAAGTGTCTCTAGAGCCAATTGAACGTTGGAACAATGTTAAGGGGCATAAGCTCTTTGTAAGGCTAAATTCTAGTTTCCATTTATTAAATAGGAAATGTTTTATGCTGATCCGTCAACGTGGAGCAGTCCTTTGCAGAGCCAAGTAGTAGTTACCTTTCTCCATCAGCAGGCGACACCACAGGCAAATTTGTTCGCATAACTTTTTCCTCAAGAGTTATATAACTTATTGTTATCCCGAGGGTAAGATCTTGTCCTCGGAAAATGGAATATCTGATTTGCAGTTAATCAGTATAGGTAAGGTAGACAATATGCATAAAAATATATGTATTTTCTCTAGTTTAAGTATTTAAGACTAAAAATCCAACGTCTGTCCCTCTAAGAAGTCCGTCTTCTATAACTCATGAGAATTTTTATAGGCTTTTTCGATGTATGACTTGTATGGCTTCATTGTTTCACTGGCCGTTTGAAAAGTATTTGCTAATAAAAATCCACTCTTTTCTATTCTAGTTAGCTCCCGTCCGCCTTATTGAGCGCTCACTTCACAGCGGTCGACACTGCTTCATCGAAGCCATCAGACAGAAGTAAGCCTTCCCTTGATTCTGTTGACTATATGGTCAACTTGGATTAGAATTAAACGCACCTTCAAAAATGTGCGAATAATACCAAAATATTATCCCCAGTCATCGCTTTTATATGATTCAATTTTATGTTCACGTCCTCGTTTAACCTCTAACTTCGGTAAAATCACGGCATAATCTTGGTCCTCAATGACAAATGAAATCTACACTTGAATTGTCTAGTTTCCTTTAAATTGCCCGTTTTGTGGTGTTTTACAAGAAATGCCATTGTTGCGCCTATGGGTATGTTCTCACAAGAGTCAATCTTATAGCCATTATTTAACACTCAGTGTCAGCTAATCCTTCTATAGGCTCGGTTGTCAAACAAAACTCCGCTTTCTGCGTTTATTTGCAATTGGAAGACAGCTGGAATTAGCGCTCTTGTAGTAACAGCGCCCGAACAGTCGGCACTGTTTCTGCGCTAGTTTTCTACTATCATGCGAAGACAGGAAACTTGACTTCTCAAATTCGTTAAAGGTATTATTAGATTGATCTTAAAGGCCCTCTGAGTTAACATGAAACTTCGAAGCTATGGCAAAAGAACAGACTCCAATTAATATTCTCAAGTGTTTTTAAAGTAATTCTGAAAAAAAGAACGACCTCATACATCTGACCTTACTATATTTCATTCTATTTGGTATGCGTGCGTTCAAAAAATACCTTTTTGGACCATTAATTCTTTTTACAGTTTTTCGTGTTTTCTCCCATCACCTTTGTCATTTAAACACGCATAGGTTCAAATCATCTCTCTTTGATTACTGCTGCCGCCTTCTCAAAAAACCTTAACTCTACGGCTATAGGTATGCAAGATGCGAGTGTCGTAGTGACCAGTACTGCGATTTGAATAATTGCACTATGTTCCTTGTACTTTTCGAATTTCTCAGACGATCCATTTGAAAATGTGAATTTCACCTTAGCCGTTTTCGTGACGTTTTTTAAACACTGATGGAAAAATATCTTAAAACCTAGGCTGTTGTTAACTTTTTCCCTTAGACTTGACGAAATTATTGGAAACTGTTATATTACGAATCTTTTATGTTTTGAATTCATGCATAACTAACCGTCTTATGATCGTAGTCGCTTTCATGTCTTCAAACTGTTCAAAGAAAATGTATATGTAACCTTTACGCTTTCGCCTGGTGGCTTAAGTCCTATACCCATTCTGTAGTAGTCAGCCTATAGCGCAATTTTCACGTTTATAAGTTTTCATTTGAATTCATTTTTCATTGAGGCAAAGCAGTGACTGTAGGATGATCGTTATAAAAATGCTGAAAGCCTTGTCTAGAAGCTCAGAATGCTCATTCAGACTTGTTTACCCGGCCATGTAAGTAGCGGTGGTAGTTCATTCGTCAAGGCGTCTAAACATCCTCAATTCTCCATTGCTTGTCTAGTGTGTTGTCGTCATGAGCCAACGTTTTGAAGTTGGGAGGCGAGTTAGAAGTAATCGAATCAACCGCACGTAAGAGCAGCCAGTGGAGTCCGCAAGGAAGTTGATATTTTTCGTCCCCGCCTTTAGTGTGTATCTGAAAAAGTGTTGTTAGTTTTTCTGTGAGTAAATGGGGTCCGTAAATCTCAAGTTGCGCTTAACCGTCGATTAACATTTAATCTTAGTACCACTGTTGCACCAATTTTGTGGACATTAGTCTTTACCACTTTTGTTCTTGGATGAGAGGCGGAATTGAACGCATGATGTTTATCAATCTGCGACAGGGCATTCAACAGTCAAAACGTCAGAAAATTAATCGCTATTCTCTGAAGATTAGGTCGTCCTCTTATCCTCGAGTATTCGGTCAGTTCACGTTATTTTGACATGTATAAAAGACACCTAAATGGTATTGATGCTAGTAAAATTGAACTTCGTGAGTAGCAGATCCAGAGGAAATATGACTTCTGAACCGGATTTATTTCGGGCCAGCCGTATCACGTAACAAGTTCAGCAGCCCAGCATTAGAGCGTGGGGCTCCCGGTACACCGTGGGCTTCTCGAATTATCAGTAGTAGCTGCGCGACCTCCATTTATTTTCACTGATCATCTGCTTTAACTCGGTCTTTCTCTTAGCCTCTTCGTTGGCATTGATACTTAGCGAATAAGGGTCTCCAATATTGCTTGACTCTGGTCTATTTTCGACAGTCTAACGCTGGAACGCAATATCATATAAATTTTAGGTCATTTGGTGTGACGATTGATCGAGCAGGTGTCTGTTAACCACGCCTTATGTTGCTGTTAGGTCTTATAATCATCATCTTTTTCCATGCAACAAGGTCGAAATTATAGATCGTCTGAACAGTATAAGTGTAGCCGACCGTCGACACCAACTTTACTTGTTCATCAGTTAGACGCGGTGTACTTAAGCCCTGCCACGGCAAAATCACTCAACTCAAACGCACAGAATCATCAGTCAGTCAGTCAAATTTAATACAGACGTACACGGTCGTCCAGACAGGATTGTTTATTCCTTAGTTGACACAATGTTTGTGAATTAGGGCACAGAAAACGTGACATAATTCCCACCATATAAGTAAGCAACATATACCGAAGACAGGACAGTTCCACCATCTAAAATGGTGTCTACTGTGTCACACGGAGTGAATGCAGGACGGTGATTTGTTCAGCATCTACCACTCCTCCACCCACCCGGTTTCGGTGACAAGACAGTGTTAGGACGGACCGGAGTCGGGTTCAAACGCAGTGGCTCACACCCAAACAGTTCGTCTACACGTGCCACACCTGACCTAGTCCTTGCAGAATGCATCAAGCTTTCACGAGGATGGTTCTGCTCTCGCGTGAATTATAATGCCATAGAGACCACGTTCAGGAGCCACTGAGCCCGACATTCGATCCTAAAAAACCGAGTTACCCAGGCACTTGGCAGCCTTCCACGTGATGGCTTCAAGTTCGTCAGATTATTTAAAGAGAAAAATGCGCTTTAGTTTCGGGGAATCTATCCCCCGTGCTGACCTCGCTATCCAAACGCCAGTCCACCGTCTGAGCTTTCAGTCATCAAATGCTGCGATTAAATGAAGTGACTTGCGCGGCCCAAACCCTCTACATTGCAGCCCGTTTTGCGGACCACATTAATAACACTCATACTCTCCGGCACATTGCCAACGTTGTCAGCACATGCCCTAGTCTTGCTGTGGCTACCGCTGCGTAAGATTGCTACTTGGTGTTCTATACCTAATAAACCTACCTTCTTACTCTTTCACTGCTACCTAACCTTGGCCCTGGTTGCTATAGCTTAGGTACACTATCACCCTAGCCGAGATGTGGGTCCCCACCCTTGACCTGAATCCAACCTCCACACGACCAGTTGCTGCTTAAAAATCCTCTGTAGTTATTTGCCGTTCAGTCGACAGCACTGTAACCGCTTCATGACGGAGGACGCTCCGCCACCGAGGATGGCTTCTTTTAGTTGCATCACCTGCCATTGGTGTTGTGTCGAGATTTTGGCCGACTTTCTCCAGATGACGAGAGCATTCTAGCTATGGCCTTTCGGACGCATTTCATGTAGTTGTCCCTTCGGGCAGTCGACTTCTCTCAAGGAGTGTTCCTGACTGCTTGATAGCTCCCAACAGCTCCGGAAGTAAAGCTGATTTTTCACAGTCCGAGCCCATCACTCCCTTAACTGTGTGAATTAGGCCTTACGTTAGAGCAGCTGGCTGCTTTAAGTCCGTTATGTTCAGGGGTTTTCAGAACACAACTGACTGTCTAAAAATTTGCTTGCTGGCATAAACGAGTAGCCAGACCTCGTTGCTTCTTCTGTGGTAAATCGTACTTCTGCATTGAACTGGTTCATTTTAGGCCTGCGATGCCCCAATTTTTTGTACGATTTTTGTGTTTTCAGCCCGGTGCGCTCAACGTTGTTTTATGATCCTGCCAACCTAGTTAGTTTCCTTTCTATTTGGTTCTCATGTTATAACTTGCTTTTGTTTCACTTCAGCAATCAAATCTCACACAGTGACGTTGAAGTCCTTCACGAGTTTTATAAGTTTGGCAGGGACCTCCCATTCTGCAAGCTGGATTTGATCGGTGAGTCGCCATGAAGGTAATACATTCCACTTGTGTCTGAAAATGTCCATTCTATCTTCGTTGCCCTACTGAGAAAAACATCAATAATGCGATTGTAGGTCCATGATTGGACCAGTCCTCAAGCCCTGTACTATGTATACACCGCCTGCTTCATCGACTTCCAATGTGGGTTTCAGACTTCACTGAATCAACATGATCCCTTCTCGGCACAGGTTACCGTGCTTCAATTATTACCTACCCTTGATCCATCGCGCACATAGTTTCCTGGAGTCTAAGTCTGCTCCTTGCTACTCTTTTGTTTGAAAAGTCTGTCGCGTCAATCCTTTCGCAGGGTATGTCGTTGGGCGAAGCTAGGAAGCTGCTATTCAGTCGGAACGCTCAATTCTTGTTATTCGTGCATGCCATTCACCCAATACTCTTTCAATCTGCCGATATTGAAAGCAGGACCAAGTAGACATCACCTGCTAAATTGCAGTCGCCGGTTGTACCGTTTTACCGACGAATGACAGTTTCTAGTTCTAGTAAAGGCAGATAAACAATGCCAATAAATACAAAGGAGACTCGTTCCGCGCTGTCTTGAGGCTCACTCTCGAGCCCCGGCAGCATCCGCACAGTGGCTATTAGTAGAATAGTCAGATGAATATTGCCGGCAAAGACAAGGGAAACTGGAATGGCCATTTCTGGTTTATTAGCAGTCGTCAGCCGGTCAGCCCAGGTAGTGCACCAACCGCGGCTCGAACCCGTGACTCATTGATCAGAAGTCCAAAGCGCTAACCATTGAGCCATGGACTCGTTGACTTGCCGGATTAGGCCGGGAATATTGACTTGCATTCGTTGGCCAGCGTTCACCGATCGCTAACGGAACTCATTCGGTTGGTGCACAACCTGGTGTTGACTATGACGGCTAATGAGCCTGAATGGTAATTCCAGTTTTCCTTGTTTTTTTCGGCATAGTTGATCAAAGACTCCTGGAATATCAGCATAAACTAGGATGATGCGGCTACATATTCACCATATTTCGGAGTAAGTAATAATTAAAAGCTGGCTCTCTGACGAAAGCCGGAAGCTCTGAGCTGCAAGGTGGTAGAAAATGGCACACTGTTACTCTCTGAGAGACCAACTAGGTGGTCAATCCGTGGTTCCTCGCGTATGGATGCAAACCCGTCCGGCACAACTGATTTTATGTACAGGCGAATGAGGGCGTCTTTCGTCTAATGCAGGGATTGCAAGAAACCATTCCTTCACCAGATCGCTCTATGTAACCGCTCTCTTTCGAGCCACGACTGTATTTCGCATGCTCTGATTGGACTCTGCAGAGGATCGAGAAGAAGTAGACGTGATCGCTGAGACAAGAACTTTATTCGCCTGACGTTTCGGGTTCCAACTCGAACCCATCTTCAGAGATGGTATCAGCTATAAGGTAATTCATATACAGGGAGTTGCAGAATTTATAGAATGCAGTCGCTATGCTACTAAATGTCTATGGCAATTAACGACTCCCCTTCATCGAAGATAACTTTCCTCTGCTGCGCTAATTGTTTGATGACCGACATACGGGTTGTTCTCCGCTGAAATATCATCACCCGTGTTGGAGTTTCGCATGATGATTGCTCGGTCGTCTGGCTTACCGGCATTGGCGTTGGAAATGGCGTTCGTCCGAGTGCTCCCCGAGTGGCTGCTTGCTTTGACCAAACTGAGTCACCGTTGCCTGGGAGCCCGTAAACTATGATTTAAGCAACTCGCGACTCATGCGATTACCACCTCTCGCGAGAATTTTTACCTCACTGAACTTGAATTTCTGGCCTGTTCTCGCCGAATGAGCCGTGACTTGAGAATCGACATCATTTCATCGCATTGCTGCCGCGTGTTCGGTAATTCGTCTCCAGAGACATTTTCAAGTTTCTCCGACATTGCGTTGCCCGCAACTGCACTGGATCCGATAAACAACTCCAGATATTTCTTGCCGCGGCAGTGGGCTCCTTTCTCTCATTACCTGCCGCCGAATAGTTACCTCCGGTCTGTTCGCAACTCCGATTGATGTGAGAAGGTGGCTCACGGCCTCCGAGACGTTTTTGACATATAGAATCGCTCGTCAATATTTAGGTTCGGTAAGATTTTGTCGCTCGTCTCGTTTGCGCATGCACCAGTTGATGAAGTTGAGCGGGTAGCCGTTTTCTCTCAACACCCATCGAATATATTGTAATTCGTCAACCTTGTCTTCCGGTTTAATGCAGTGCGTCTCAACTCGCCAATATAGCGTCCTTAGGCAAATGCGTTTGTGACTGATTGGGTGGTTGCTGTATAAGTTCAGTACTTGCATCCTATTTTTCGCTTTCCTGGACACTTTGGTCTTCAGGCCACCACAATGTCTGCGGCAGAGGATCATTGGTGCCGAGAGGAGCATTTTCCATTCTAGCAGCTACAAAAGACGGCCATGTAATTTTCAAGCTTCCCAGGGCCGCTTATGATCGCAACGCTTAGATTCTGCGGAACCAGAGTCCATGTATTTTTTAGCCCCATCCGCCATCCTTTATATCTTCATTCCCGCAACTGTCGTTGTTGTCCGGTGTCCATCTGCAGTCAATTTGTCGATGGCAACCGCTTCTTCCCTGGTAGTTAAATTCATCCTACCACTTCCCTTAGGGTACAGTCTTGACTTGCTCTTAAATTGGCCTGGAGTGAGACCGACTTTTGCAGCCTTCAACTCTCTACGCCTTCCTATGCCCACTGTATTCCGCTGAGACACTTCAGTCAAGATGACGGAAGATGGGCGTGGTCACACTGGCTGACTTGAAAACCTAACATCCGCGCGTCTATCACTTCGTACCCACTCACATGAGTCAAAGCTTCAAATGGGCTTAACATCTGGTTGGCAGCCTCTGATATTTCCATTATCGTGTCGTGCTAGTTTCTCGCCCACCAACCATTACACGTTTTTTTTGTGCAAACGTTTGTCCGCGTTAGAACCACTCGCATATATATGAGTCAATTCCTTCATCAGCGGATTATTCGGTAGATCTTGAAATCAGCCCCCACCCTCCCAAAAAATCGATTTGGTTTAGTTCGGTCCATTTGTGTTTTGCTCACGTGGACTTCCCCGTCAACCTTTCACAGTGTACCTACGCAGCTCGCCCGAGGTTTGCGCTGAGCGTATCCGAAGGCGGCATCGTCGCGGTGAAGAGGGTATCTCAATGGTTAGTGTCCTCTTATTTCTAAAATGAAGTCGTTTTTGAAAAAAAAACAGTTTGATGACTGTCTCAATACACCCCATCTTGTTTTAGGACTATCTTCAACAACTACATGATCTTCACGACAAGTGGCTACTTGGCGGCAAAAGTGATGACTGCCCAGCTCCTGTTTTGGTAAGTTTGCAAACGACTGCAATTGAACATCGTATTTTTCTCGCATCGTCTTTTATCTGCGGGTTTATGAAGTCATTTCAAAAGTTTTTTGCCTCTCATAGAACTGTAAGTGGAAGGAGACGCTCCCAAAATTTAAAAAACTGCAGCCAGTTGAACTAACCAAAACTCCCGAAATGCGGACAATAAAGGTCTGGAGGTGCTGAGTTTGGGTAATCTCCTGCTAGTACTGGTAGTCGAGCACATGGGAGGGATATGGGAAGTGTTGATGGGTGCGCAAGATGTGCTGGCATCGTGGTGGATTCCGCTATCATGGATGCGAATGTGACCGAATAGGCCCATGCGGTGAGTGAATGTAGATGGGCACTGAGGGTATTGGAGGTGGCGGTCTCTGCTGTGTTGGTTTGCCAGTCTCTGTACTATGAATTCGCAAGTGACTGGCCTGGCCGATGTGTGAGGTGCGATCGCAATGAGGCAGGTTACTACTAAGTCCCCATCGCTGTTACTGGGGTGCTGGTGGGGCAGGTAGCAGGTAGTCGGAGGTGGTGGGAGTGGGACAAGTGTTGTTCGTCGCCGTGATCGGCGCAGGGGGTGGAGGAGGGAGGATGGTGTCGGGGATCGTGGGCGGCGGGGCATTGATTAAGTGATTATCAGTGGTTGGGTTGGTCGTCGTCCTGGGGTCTGAGACAGGAGTGGCAGAGGTTGATGTTATCGGATTGTGAAGAAGAAGGTTGTTCGTTCACAGGAATCATGGATTTATTCGTCTGAGCTTTCGAACTCTTACTGGAGTCCATCGTCAGAGATAAAAAAAGCAACAAAAACGAGTAATATTTATAGGGGGAGGGAGGGGCGGGGGCCAATCAGACAGTAGTGGCGCCAGTCCGGAGGTGACTACGCAAGGCCCTGTATGCCGGCGCCAGACCGATAAATCGATTGACCGAGTTCTCATCGGAGGCCCGGGCTTCAATCAGTTCTCGGTTTGTCTTGCATCTGGCGTGGGCGATGATCTTCGTGGCTGCAAAGTTAAACACTCGTGACCCGTTTAGTAGGTGTGGGCAGCCACTTGCAATAAACCGTTACCCCGTCTCACAGCAAGCTTATGCTCGTGTATGCGCGATCCAAGCATACGTCCAGTCTGTCCTGTGTAGTTACATGAACAGTTTCGGCACGGGATGCGATACACTACTCCGACTGCTCATTCGGATTTAATCTATCCTTGATTCTCATGAACTTACTGCGCATGGTAGCTGTGGGTCGGTGTGCGATTCCGACACCAAGTCCTGCAACAATGCGCTCGGTCGCTTCTGACACGTTCTTGATATATGGCATCGCATGCCATATCGTAGGGGTTGGTTCTGGTTGGGTCCTCCGCGGTCGAACACGTAGGCATCGGCTTATGAACGCCTTCAGATAGCCGTTCCGCATAAACTGGTTGCGGAGGTAACGGGCCTCACGTGCTTTTTCCGCCGGGTTGCTGCAATGAGTCTGGGTGCGCTTGAATAGTGTTCTCACACAGCTTTGTTTGTGAGCCACCAGATGGTTGCTGTGAAAATTTAGAAACTGTGTGGTGTTCGTCGCTTTCCTGTAGACAGCCGTTTCTATTTCGCTGTTGGGACGTCGCCTGACGAGTACATCAAGGAAGGGGAGCTGCTGCCCTTTTTCTTCCCTCGTGAATTATATATCTGGGAAAATCGAGTTAAGGTGATCATGGAAATGCTGCAGCATGTTCCTCTTCAGGATAACGAATGTGTCATCTACGAAACGGCGCCAAAAGATAGACTGCTGTCGGGTGAAAGCGATCTTTTCCAGCTCTTGTAGGACCAATTCTGCCACTAAACCGGAGATTGGGAGCCCATTGGAGTTCCCTTGATCTGCTCATAGGTTTTTCCGGTAAAGGTGAAGTAGATATTTTGGAAAAATTCGAATAGCTTCATAAGGTTTTCAATTTTGAGAGAACTCTGGGTTTCGTCGTATAACTCCAAGTTTCCTGCGCATGACTTCTTGTGCTAAGCTCGGCGGGATGGATGTGAATAAGGACGTCACGTCAAAAGAGACCATCACTTCGTCCGATTGAATCCTCAAACCTTGGAGGTCTGCCAGGAATTAGGAGGCCGAACGGACTGAGGCAGGTGAATTGTTTTGGATTGTTGTTGCATTGAGTTCAAAGATGTCTGACCAGGCTGATTTGCGGGCGGAATGTGTGTTGACAGCGTGGGCACGTTGGTAGGGCTTGGACATTGGCGGTGCTTGTGACTTGCGAGCCGCCCTTTTGGCCTTAACAGCGGCGATCCGGTTGGCCTCATAGATTGCTGAACCAGTTTTTACGGATCGTCTCCATGCCGGTCTATCCAGGGTGAGGTCCTCCCAGGTCGCCGGGTTGATTTGCAGTTGCTTCAGCGATTTCTTCAAAGTGTCCCTGTAGCGTCGTTTTTGACCTCCCTGTCAGCGAGCACCCGTAGCAACATCTCCGTAGAAAAGTCGTTTGGGTAGTCGCTCGTCGTCCATTTTCACCAGGTGGCCACTCCATCGCAGTTGCACTTGCCTCAGCATGGCGTGGATGCTGAGGATTCCGGTCCGCTCCAGGACTTCCGTGTCCGGGATCCTGTCTTACCATCTCAGCTTCAGTATTCTGCGGAGGCAAATGAGATGAAAATGATCCAGATTCCTGGCTTGGCTGGAGTAGACGGTCCAGGTCTCCGCTCCGTAAGGGAGTGTCGTCAAGACGACGGCCTTGTACATCTTCAGTTTGGTGTTCAGGTGGAGACCGTGGCAATTTCACACGGAGGCCTGCAACCGGCCGAAGGCCTGACTAGCTTTGGAGATCCGTTGGGCAACCTCGTCATCGATTCTCGTGTTGCGCGACATCGTGCTTCCTAGATAAGCGTAGGTTTCCACGTTTTTGAGTTGAGCACCGTTGACATTGATTCGAGGAGCATTATATCAAAAAATCGGCGCAGCCTGCGGCAAAGAGGTCCATACTCCTTCGCATATCCTCCTCCGTCACGGTTTTAAGGGCGCAGTCGTCCGCGAAGAGCAAGTCATGGACTGTAGTCGTAGACACATGCGTTGAAACTGCATACGCCGACTGTTGAGAAGTTGTCCGTCAGTTCCATAGGCGATGCCGATCCCAGGCTGATCATCACGGTAGGCATCCATCAGCATAGCCGAGAACATGAGACTGAAGAGGGTGGGGGCCAGTACGCAGCCCTGCTTCACTCCGTTGGTCACTGCGAATGCATCGGATACCGTCCCGTTGTCATTGACGCGCGACGTCATGAAGCTGACGCACCATCTGCGTAAACCGCTCAGGATAGCCTAATTTCTGCATGACGTTCCACCGTCCGTCGCAATTCAACGTGTCAAAGATTTTCGTCAGATCCACGAATGTAGTGTAGAGGTGGGTCCGCATATCCTGGCACTTCTCTTGTAGCTGGCGGGCGGCGAAGAGCATGTCGGTTATTCCGTGGTGTCGTCGGAAGCTACATTGGCTTTCCGGGAGCAGACCCTGATCTAGGTGACCGTTCAAACGATTGAGAAGGATACAGGCGAAGATCTTCCCGGCGATGTTGAGCAATGAGATGCCTCTGTGGTTGTCACATAGTTGCCGGTTCCCTTTCCGCTTGTAGAGATGGACGATGGTCGCGTCTTTGAAATCCTGAGGAACTTTTCCTTGGCGCCACATCTCCTGGAAGAGTGTTGTGAGTTCTGCCACCAGCCAGCGCCCGCCGTGCTTGTAAACTTTCGGTGGGATTGCGCCGAATCCCGGTGCTTTACCTCTGGAAAACTTGCACAGCCGGGATGGTTTCTGGTAGGGAAGGCGCAGATCCAGATCATTGTTCGTGTCCACTTGAGGGAGCTCGTCAACGGCAGCATCGGAGATGACTGATGAGCAATAAAGGACACTTCTGAAGTGCTCGGCCCAGCGCTTCAGAATTTGCGATTTCTCTGTCAGCAGTGATGTGCCGTCAGAGCTGAGCAGTGGTGCGGTTCCCTTGATACGCGGACCGTAGGTGGCTTTGAAGAAGTTTTTCATTTCATTGCGGTCCGCATACCCTTGGATTTCTTCAGCCTTTCGAACCATCCAGGCGTCCTGTATCTCCCGCCGCCGTTCCTGTACAAGGCGGCGGCATCTGAAGAAGGCTGCTTTGGTGGCGTCAGTCCGAAGGTCCATGTAGGCTTTGTGTAGTCCATTCTTCTCCGCGAGTAAGTTGCTGATGTCGGCGTCATTGTCGTCAAACCAGTCCTGGTGTTGATGGTGTGCGCGTCCGAGGACTTCGTGGGCGGTGGACTGGGATACGTTTCGCTGTTGACAACATCGTTTCTCTATGGTGGCGATATTATCTGGAGCATACAGATCCTCCAATTATCTGGCTGTTAAAATCAAAACAGTAAGCAGGCAAATTTTAACAAGAGAATTTAACTTACCTCGCGGTCGCTTCACTTGGGACTTTCGTCCGGGTTAAAGTCGGTGCCCTGTCTTGGAGAAGACGAGGCGGTGATCTGTCCAACCATCGGCATCGCGGATCGCCTTGGTCACCAGCACGTCCTTTCGATCTCGCCTCTGAACGTGAACATAATCCAGCAGCTGCCAGCGCCGTGACCGAGGGTGCATCCATGTGACCTTCTCCCGCGTCGGAATGCGGAAGGTGTTGGTCAGTAGTATACGGTGTTACGCACAGGTTCGTAGAGGAAGAAGGCCGTTATCGTTACAGCCAAAGAGACCGTGAGAACCGTGCACTACTTGCCAGGCGGCGTGGTCTGTCCCGACGCGGGCGTTGAAGCCACCAAGGACAATTAACTTGTCCGCCTTCGGCACAGTCGCCAGCAGGGCGTACAGGTCCTCGTATAATTTTTCCTTCGCCGCATCAGAGCTTGTCATTGGGGGAGCCTAGGCGCTAATGATGGTGGTGAACTTGTCTCTCCGAAGAGGCCGTCAGAGGCTCAACAAGTGATAATTTATACCCTGCGGCAGACAGGGCGGACATCCCACGATGTCGTTCCGGATGGCAAAGGCGACACCAGCGTCGCGTCGCTCTACCTTTAGGCGGCCGCTCCAATAGAACATCTAGCCGTCACCTATCTCCTCCAGCTGACCTTGCTCCGAGAGTCGGGTCTCGCTGAGAGCAGAAATGTCCACCATAGAGCGCGCCAGTTCCCGAGCGATTAGCGCCGTCCTCCGTTCCGGCCGGTTGCTCCTCGGGTCGTCTAAAAGGGAACGAACATTCCAGGCTGCTAGTGTGAGTGGTCTCACCCGAGGGGATGGGGACGTGGGGTATTGTTGTTTGCTTGATATTTATGACCGCGTATTTTGCGAGCTGCGGTCGGCTGCAGACGATATGAGACCCAGCATTTGTTTAGAGCACCTTTTCTAGCCCCTTCCTCCGCGAGGAGACAAGCAGTGCTGTCCCTCAATAGGGCTGCTTGTACATCTCAGGCTGCTGCTGAACTCCACTGTGGGCCACGGTTTTGTTTTAGCTGGAGAGCGACCCAAGTTAGCCTGGGCCGCCTACTGGGTGTCTGTCGCCCCCACCGTAGGACTTTTTTAGAGGGGGGTAGGAAACTCGGGAGTCAGACACATAGCACCGGAGACCATCATCTGGCTTAGCCCGCCGGTCGTGACGGTTGCCCAGGGTGTGGCCGCTAGGAAGAGCCCAACTACGAGGAGCCACAGGTGAGAGTTTGGTACTAGTTAGAGGCGGCCACAGGAGCATTCACCACCTGTACGAGACAAACGGAACGACCAAATGCTATCTGTGTGGTGTTACCCCCAAACTAGTACCCCTTACATCCTGACTGGCGAACCAGTTCTAGGAACAACAACATAAAACCGCCGCACCCGACTCAGCTGTCTGCACTGTCAACGCACATTCACTCATCGCATGGGCCTATTAGGTCACATGCGTCTCCGCGTAAACCTGCGGTAGAACATCACCGGTTATACCAAACACTACATCTCTCCCAATCAGCCTTCGTACCTCGCATAATCACACGCAACACCACGAAAACATGCTCTCAGTCTGCATAGCTGATTCAGAGGTAAGTATGATCCTCGGCTCCTTCTCCATGTGACTCCTCTGTTGCATGAGTGATCTGAGCTTGAGAATATCAGGGGCGATAAGCGCCGTGTGTTTGAAGGTTGCCAGCTGACAATTACACTCAAACCTCGCAGTCAGTCCAATGTGTGTTGTGTGGAGTGGCTAACTGATGTTATGAGAGTCAGACTGCGATGGCTCCTTCTTAATGTGACCTCCGGCTATCTCACACATGTGAGATGTGAACCTTTCAACTCCCTGTCATGTGAAATCCTAGTGCTTGTGTTTTGGTGGCCCATTCGTGTACGGAGTGCGTGTAGATGAGGTCACCAGCAGCTGCGCCCACTTCGCATCCCATAAACTGACCGGTTTGGACGGTGGTCTGATTGGAGGTGGGGGAGAGAGTGAGGTCAACGGTTCAGCACATTTTCCTCACGATAAACAATCCGACGTACTTTAAACTATCACGATGGGCTAAAAACTGTGAAAACTCGATGTGATTCGAATACAACACAGCAATCGTAAAGCTTGAGTGCAGCCAACGCGCTAACCACCTCAGCTACGAGACCCCAAACAGGAGCCGTCTCACCTTTTACAACAGTGTCTCTCAGCCCGTTTTTACCAGATCCACAGACACAGTAGTGTCAGATAGCACATCTGGGTTATAAAGCATCACAAGTGCTTGAATTTCTGCCGCCTGTTCTAGTGAGTCAAAAGCACTCGTCTCATACGCTTTGATTCTGTCCGGTGGTGTTTAGCAGATTATCACCGTCCTTATTGGCTCATTCCTTATAGTTTATTGCCTTGTTTTTGCCTTCAGGTCTTTGATTGTGATGAGCCCCTCGAAACCATAACCAACGTCTACTACGAACGTCGTGAACAGGTTATGTGTGGCGTTAAATCATGATTTCTGCGCACACTGCGTGGTCCTCTGTGCTTCTACCTCAGCCCTAGGGTTACTTTTCTATTTTTGTGTTTTTGTACTCAACTCCGTATTTTTAGAACTGTCCGCCTTCATGGTTGTACTTACTGTCATCCCCCTAATTCCTCTCCGTCCCTCATTTTATTTTACCTCGTGCAGAACATTGGTTTTGTGTGGACTCCCATCATTCCTTTGTACTACTGACTGACACATACTCAGGACCTAAGTTTACTTTTGTCATTCGTATTCGATGCTGACCAACAGATTCGGTTTCCTGGAATTTTTTATCCGGTCACCCTATTATTTTAATCTTTAACATCATGTACTTGTCTGTGGGATGTTTTAAATTCACGTGTGCTCGTCGGCTTAACTCATATCAGCACTGGTTTTCTTTCTTACTGTTTGAGATGGTAAAAGCTCCTTATTTAATTCAGTTGGTTGAACAAAATGGGAACTGGCAAAATCGTTAACTGTGTTCAGGTTACAAATTTTGGACAGTCTAGTCCATATTTCAAGGGAATGTGTGGGACGCAACTTTTTAAAGCGTTAAGATTAGAGGGTAGCATGTTCCCTAATCTCACCGGTGCGCGTGCTTCCATCTCATTAATATTCCCGATCGCGACCAACAGGGCAACGGGTCCGTGGTTCAACTTGCTGACGTTCTGTGGCCAAAGAACGCCTGTTCTGCTAACCTACCTGAGTAAGGTTGACTGACGCCAGCTAATAAGCAAGAAATGGCCACCGCAGACTTCTTTGTCTTTGTTGGTACCTTTTAACCTTATTTAAGACCAGGGTCTGCATCTGGTAAAAGTAAGGACTACAGATATAAGGTTCAGCCCCTTGACGGATGTTGCGGCGAACCATCCATTTAAGACGTGTCGAGCCCCTGTCTGGTTCTAGTTTTATTCTAGCGCGACCACTTGCATGGATGCTAAACCACCCTTGACTGGATAAATACATTTCACGCGTTCTCGTTTCTCGGATCGAAAAGACGGAACAGAACCGATGCTATCGCACATGTTGTTCCAGGAAGAGGTGACCGTGACTAGCCTAGGTCTACTTAGGGTTTATGGCAACAAACAACAAGTTGGTGGTTTTCCTCTAAGAGACTAGATTTCAGTCCGCGTGGGGCAAATTCGGTTGACTTCATGTGTCTGCATGCTTGCCAGAGATGCAGCGACCTATCTACGACTAACGTGGCTGGGTGCCACAACCTGACAGATGCACGGAAAGGCCCTTTCAGCTAGGGCTGCAGCCAGATCAGAGGTCCTACAAGCCTGGCGTGCGGCCGGCTGCCGATGGCTGGTCAACCAGACATGGCCATCCCCGTTTCCCTTAACTTTGTCGGTAATTCTATTCTGCATACACTTCCGGCCGCCGCACGACCGTCTGCGAGGGCTCCGAAGTGAGCCCCAAGGCAAAATGGGACGCGCATATTCTTTAACCTAATAGGTGAGCGCTCTTCTATCACAGGTAGATGAGTATTGCCGGCGAAGACAAGGATGACTGGGACGGCCATGTCTGGCTTATTGGCCGTCGTCAGCCAGTCATTACCAAGCCCAGGTGGTGCAGCACCCGAGGATCGAACGTGCAACCCGTTAATCAGAGTTCCCAATGCTCTAAACATTGAGCCACGGGCTCATTGTCTTTCCGGTTTAGATCGGGAATATTGGCTTGCATTCGTTGATGAAAGTTCACCGGTCGCTAAAGGAACTTATTCGTTCCGATCTGCCTTGCTGCTCACTCTCAAGCCCCGCCAGCAGCCACACAGAGGCTAGTAGTAGTAGAATAGGCTGATGACTAGCTGACGACGGCTAATAAACCAGAAATAGCCATTCCAGTCTATCTTGTCTTTGTCAGCAATATTCATCTGTCTATTCTACTACAAGCTGCTGTTGGGGCTTGAGAGTGAGCCCCAAGACAGAGCAGAACGAGTGAGTCCCGTTAGCGATCGATGACTGTTCATCAATGAATGCGAGTCTCCTACCATAGTTACTGTTCGTTAATGCAACCAACTGGATCGTGGACATGTGTTTTTGAATCTTAGGTCACCTGGGTAAGGCCTGCTGAAAGGACCATCCAACTTTCCATTACCTTTTGCATATACTACTCGTCGATGTGTGAATGCCTGCGAGGACCCAAGCTTGAGCCTCGAGGTGAAACGGGACAGCATATTCCGCCACTGGCTCGATGCACGCACTTCCGATGTAATTTACTGAGTGTAAATCAATTACGTTAACAGTGAGCCTTGGAAAATTCCAGCAAAGTACTGCACGACTGATCGCAATGCTCATTCAGTCTGTATCCTGTAGCGTATCTTGCGGGCGATGTCACTAGGTAGCTTCCGGCATTCCTTTCTCTTGCAAGCTTGGGTATGGATTGATTGGCCACAGAGTAATAAGAGAAATTTGTGCGTGACCGGACCTGTTTACAGATAGTGAGCGGATTCACCCTAGCAACCTTTGAGGATGGTGAGGACGGAATTGTTGTTGGTTTGATTGTCTGCTAAGGATAGAGTATGTAACCGGCACCAGTAAATGATAACCAGAGGGTTGCCTCTTACGGAAATTGTGGTAATGGGGGTTATAAGGATGGGAACATACAGAACACACAAAGTAAATGTTTAATGGAATTTTGCGTAGCTGTGGTTTTTCTGCGCTTAGAACATCGACGGAAATGACCACTTAAAATAAAAAGGCGAAAAAAATAGTAGCCAAGCCATAACAAGAAATCGAATAGTTCGCCACCGGTGGCTCTAAATGAGGTCAAGAGCAAAGCAGCCCACGGAGACGGAAAACAGATTGTGATCGTATGTGATGGATGACACCTATCGAAACTGGTGAGGGAAAGTAACGTGGTATGTAAACCATTGCGCAACTAATAAGCCAAGCAAGGTAAGGATGATAGTAATTCACTCTGTTTGTAAACAACAACGGCAAAGTTGTGGTAATGTAGCGAATTAAGTAAATAAGTTTCTTAAGTATCAATATTGGTACTTATAAAAATAAATGAAAGTCAAATAAAATAAACACCTATTAAATAGGTATGTGGATGTGGATTAGATGGTAATTAGGCTATGGGGGAATATGTAAATAAATAGGTGATTAATAGATACCGAAGTAGCTGATAGATAAAGAAATAAATAATAGATGCAGAAAGTGGTAAATAAATAGATACGTAAACCGATATATGTAAAATGGGGATACAGATACCGATAAATTGATAAATACATATGCGTATAAGTTGATAGATAAATAAGAAGTAGGTGAAAACGCAGGCCATATGTAATAAGTCATAGTTATTAGCTGGTATCTAAATAGGTAAATAGGTTAATGAATAAATGGATATATAAGTTGATATCTATAAGTGCGACCAATATGCTAGTTAGTGCAAAGGAATTATTCAAAGCTACCAAAATCCTCTACTAATTAATTGGGTCTGGTAGTCATCTGGTGGATTCTAGATTGATTGCTTAGGGCAGTCAGCTTACTGTATCAGAATTTGTGGATTCCATACGTTGCAGTAGGCTGGGCGGGTAACTTAACCCAAGTTTGATTAAACTCACGGCTCCCGCTGGGGTCTCGTAGCTCAGTTGGCTAGAGCATTGGCTGGACGAAAGCCTTCCCCTTGCTGGCGTGGGTTCGAATCCCACCGAGTCCACTGAGTTTTTTTACAAGTGGGTCAAAGGAATTATTCAAAGCTACCAAAATCCTCTAATAATTAATTGGGTCTGGTAGTCATCTGGTGGATTCTAGATTGATTGCTTAGGGCAGTCAGCTTACTGTATCAGTATTTGTGGATTCCATACGTTGCAGTAGGCTGGGCGGGTAACTTGACCCAAGTTTGATTAAACTCACGGCTCCCGGTGGGGTCTCGTAGCTCAGTTGGCTAGAGCATTGGCTGGACGAAAGCCTTCCCCTTGCTGGCATGGGTTCGAATCCCAACGGGGTTGCTGAGTTTTTCACAAGTTGGTCAAACGAATGCCATCTATGTCCATCATCCTTTTTCGAGGCCAGCTGCTTCAAGGTCATTCACATTCGCAGTGAGTGCTTTCAGACTCGTTGACCTGCATACACTTGACGGAATTCCACTCGGACACATGCACGTGCGTCCAGATGGTCGCGGCTGCTCGAGCGCAACTTGAACACTAGTGACTATATTATACATATACAAGGTCCTGGGAAGACGGTAACCCGTTAACCTAACTACCCGGCGCGTCTATAGTGTTTACACAGAGAGAGTAATCAGGTCCGATCCCGTTTTTGAAGTGTAGGGAAAAGCCACCAATAGAAGTCGAGCATTCTTTACAGAAAATCGGCGGTAGTTGGAAGCCCTGACGTGCGGCAAGCTGTGAGCCTGCGCGCGCATCTGTCCGCTAGGGAGAATAAACGTTATGTGAGCGTCAGTCTCTGTTTGATCAGTTGATTGGGTGATAGCAGTTTATGGGTGCCTGTGATTGGCTGTCCCAGGGGCTGTATGCGTGCCCTGTCCCGCCGCTCGAGCGGGGCGGTTGCGCGCAGTGGAACGGCCTTATGCGAGGGTTCGTTTCAAAATAATCAGGTGGATAAGTAGCCACGACCCAGTGGCAACCATCGCACCGGGGAGGGAAGACCGTAAACCACCATTAAACAAGATTAATTGCCACTTCTGCAATGTAGTTAGGCTCTTGATCCAAAGCACCAGCGTAGACAACCTTAGACAAATCCGCGTGATTGTTGGGTTCCCACCTGTACTCGAAATATCCATGAAGCCCCATGAAAATGTTCGATTGCAGTATTTCGACCCGTGCTATGGCGTCCGCGGGGACCGACGCATTCCGCAACCCTGGTTCGATTATGCGAGCGACTAGTGTGTGAACCGGACTGAACAATCGGGAACGGACGCTTGGTATTTCGCTGCTGGAATGTGCGAACGATCCTGGGACCGGGACCCCAAAGTCTGATGGCGCACAGTCTTGATCAGTACATGGATGTCTTGCTTGTCTGAAGTTCCAATCCTCGAATCAGGTGCTCAAGGAATAAAGATTCCAGGAGTCAACTCCCACTTCACCCCGTACCACAGCGGCTCGTGCGACTCTTCTGGTGGACACGAAGTGCCGATCGCCCTCTTACAACAAGCGAACCATGCTTGACCTAGGGAGTCTGCTGTACTTGCCTTGGAACCATTCGAAGACCGGGTGATTTATACGCGACTGATTAGTCACTGAACGGACATGTCTGTAGCATTTGTATGCGCACCAACATTAGCCGCCAACGAGCCCAATAAAGAAACTTTCTAGTCGCAAGAGTTGTTTTAAAGACTGTGATCTACAAGTAGGTGTCGGTGACTGGAATAGCCGGACTGAACACGGCAAATTCTCAAACTGTCACCTTATTGGTCGCTTTGGGCTTAGTTCTCGATGCGGCAATGATGAGAGACTGCTAAACTTTTCTGCTCAGAACCGACGGCTTATCACGAACTCATGCTTTCAGCGTCGCTACAAACATCTGTTGACCTGCTATTCAAACGACGGTCATACGGCTAATCAGACTGGCTGCATTTTAATTGGCTTAAGATTCCGCAGCTGGATTCACGATAGCCGGTTGATGTGCGGTGTCAAATCTGGTAACGCCCATCGGTCGGTCCATGTTCTTGTTCGCACAGGCCTGAAAGTTCACCTCTCGTCTGCGCTCCGAATGCCATGTGCAAGACGCCTTGATATCGCAAAACTTGGACAGCCTAACAGCGTCGAGGTCCTGAGCAGAGAAGTTCGGTTTTGTTTTAAGACCTGAGCCGACAGGGAAGACAGTAGCTAATGGCCATCATTGCAGTCATCAGTTCAGATGACTGATTAAAGCAGAGAGGAAGCTCGCAGTTTCCTATACCTATTACTCGATCCAGGGCTCCAAACGATTATTCTTTCCACCAACTACCGAACTTGATGGCAAAATCGGCAGGGAATAACCGGTAGAAATATCCTGCCGAAACATCGATCTCCGTGAAGCAGGCCCCAAATGTTGGAAACATGCAGAAAATATCAAATTTGCTGTCAAGTTAGTGGTAAGCTCTCTGCATTGGGTGACCCTGTTTGTGCTATGATTGACGGCTTTATTGCTAACATCTGGGTCAATATTGAGCGCTGATAAGGGCATTTCGAAAACCTCAAAGTTTATAATCAACCTATCACACCTCTGCCCTTCTCTGCATCGGCGTTTTGTACCTCTCCGTTCTATGCGATGTCAGGCGATCCTCCCCTGTTGGACAATCGCGCTTGCAATACACAGAGACTGGAGAACAAAGAACCCGGAGATGACGGTATTCCCACTGAAATCTGGATGTCTTGTGTGGACACTGGCATCCTGGCTCTATGCGGTAATTGAACAAACCTACGGAGATGAATTAATTCTTGGCGACTGAAGCCGAGGTATACTTGTGCGGAAGTGCGAGTACTATCTTTGAGTTTTTACCGTTAATGAACGCTCACCGATCGATAGGAGAACCCATTCGTCCCGTTATGCCTCGGGGCTCATTCTCGAGCCCCACCAGCAGCCGCTAGTGGTATAGGCAGGCGAATATTTCCGAAACAGACAAGGGAGACTGGAATGGCCATTTCTGCCTCATTAGCTGTCATCAGCCAGTCATCCCCAACCCCAGGTGGTGCACCATCCGAGACTCGAACCCGTAACTTATTGATCAGTAGTCAAACACTCTAACCACTGAGCTACCGGCTCGTTGTCTTGCCAGTTTAAGTCGGGACTATTGACGTTCGTTGATGAAAGCTCACCGATCGCTAAGGGAACTCACTGCCCCGTTCTGCCTTCGGGCTCACTCTCGAGCCCTGCCAGCAGTCGCATCCGATCTAAGCCGGCAAGAATGTGAGCCAGTGGCTCAATGGTTAGAGCGTTGGACATCTGATCAACAGGTCATTGGTTCGAGCCTCGGGTGTTGCACCACCTGGGGTTGGATATGAATGGCTGACGCCAGCTAACGAGCCAGAAATGACCATTCCAGCCTCCCTTTTCTTTTCCGACAATGTTCATCTGCCTAAATTTTCCCCTCAGGCGATTCCAGTGAGGGTGGTATCCAAAGAAGCCAACCATGTTGTGGGCCACATGATTGACATAATCATCCGTGATGTTTGAACTGTGGTCGAGTTAAAAAGCACACACTGCTTACCAGCTTGATCAACACGTTTCTGACGTGCATCCGTTCGGTTTAATAGAAGAAGGCGGTCGGCATAGCCAACCTCTCACCCCCAACCTTCCAGACCGTTGATCAGGCAAAGACGGACGTGGAACAGGCACGGATATTCGATGATACTGGCCGACACTTGTGCTGCTCTTGCGTTGGCTTCTAGGTATCCACTTAAAGATCATAAATAATAATTTTTTCAGCATAGTAAAATGGCCGTGCGGAGTTGAAATTCATTGCTTCACAAGCAGGCCGACGTAAGTGGTTCATGTTATGGCCTTGTCACAAGCCTTGATGGTCACCCGTCAAACAAAGCCTCGATCGAATCCCCAAAAGAGAACTCAACAGCAAGGATGGACGAATAGAAATGTATTGCCGTATGCTAACAGCATATCTTTAAGGTAAACAAAGAACGTACGAGCAGGTTCAAAGTCGGACTGCAATCGGACCAATCAGATAGCGGTCTTCAGCGGATAGCATGCCGATTGGTCCTCTGAGTCATCCTGTCAGCAGCTGCGCGAGCACCGCGCGCGGATCGCTAGTGCAGCTAGTCAGGGCGGCGTGCACGCGAGTCGGTTTGGGCGGCCCCTCTTAACAGTTCATTGGTACAGTCGAGTTAGTAAGTGAAGTATCAGTATTCATACTGCCGGCCATAGCAAGTTGGGAGATGTTCGGCTAAAAGAAAATGAATTTCCGATATCACACGATAATTTTGTATTTTTAATTTTACTGAACATCACACAGACGGGGCTAGCTGGCGATATTTTGTTTAATATGAACACCGCTCTAAGATCACATGTTCCAGGTTATTACAGACGGAGAAAGTTAAGATAAAACAAGTAACGAAATAAACTCTTAATTACTGTTAGGGTGAAAATTTGACTGTCAATTCCAGCCTTTTATTCGTTTACTAGGCCATAAGTCAGTCACCAACTTGAGATATATAGATAGCTAGAGAGAGAGGGAGAAAGAGAGAGAGAGAGAGAGAGAGAGAGAGAGAGAGAGAGAGAGAGAGAGAGAGAGAGAGAGAGAGAGAGAGAGAGAGAGAGAAGGATTTTAGTTCCAAAGACGTTAAAATTTCAGCCAAAATTGCCAAATATCTTTGTACAGATTCCACTTTAACCTACTAAACAGTTAAAGTGGGCATTCAGTAGTTGCCAGTAGACTGTGCCATTAGTTGACAAGAATAGGCAAGAAAGAAAATTCGCTTTCATAAAAAAAATAATATGCAATCCAATGGTTTCACCGGAAAGTTTATTACTAGATATATGGAAGCGCGTGCCGATGATTGAGGCACAACTGAGCTATTGCTCACTTTGCCGTCTTTAGAGGACCCGACCAACGAACTATAAAGTTGCCTGAACTCTGCTATTGCGCGGACGTATCCCACGGCTAAGATAAAACTAATTTTCTTGAGCACTCCCCTTCTTTGCTTTGAATATGAGGAAGGGCTGCCCTTTACTTGCTCCTGTGTGGCAGGTTATCTGCGTCGAATTACGAGGAACTGACCCAAGCAAATGCAAGCCTAGAAATGCATACTTAGCGCAATCTTTGCAAATCTGGCTGACAGCGCCAACTGAATGGACGTCAAGTAAACAGTTCGAGTCATCCATAACGTACCAGCCAGGCAATCCAAGTTCCTGAGCCAGTGGACACCACTTACGCCGATCGAGGTGGTTGTGATGGTGGTGGTCGTGTGGTTAATCAGGCGACCTTGCGCCCACAGAAGGCATTCGTTTAAGCCAATCCACTGCATTGACTCAAGCTGAACTCCACAAGTCCTACCACAGCACGTCACGGCAGTTCGACCGTCGATTTTGACGAGGTCCACAATATGCTCCACACCAGGTGGTGCAGGGACGGTGACTTGCGCGTGAATTAGTTTTAAGTGATAGTAGCCTTGTGCTGCAGCTACCGCACTCTCTCCTCCTCCCCCACTTGAGCCCGGTTTCAAGACAGAGTCAAGAAGACCGGAGATTGGAGAGGGCGCATGTGGCTGGCGCGGCCGGAGCCGCCCCTGGGCGTGCCACCACACCTGGCTCGGATCCCACGGAGTGGGAGTGCCATAAAGGCCACATTAAGAAGGAGCCATTGCAACCTGACTCTCAGTCCGCCAGTCAGTCACTCCACACAAAACACACATTGGGCTGACCACGCGGTCCGAGTTATCTCTTCAGTTGGCAACCTTCCAAGCCACGGCTTTTAGCGCACCGTGATAGTTTCAAGCGCGTCAGATTGTTTATAGTGAGGAAAATACGCTGAGCTCTCGACCTCACTCTCTTCCACACCCCCACAATCAGACCACTGTCCGAGCCGGTCATTTGTCTGATGCGGAAGCGGGCGCAGCTGCTGGTGACCTCGTCTACGTGTACTACGTACATGACCTGGCTCCCCAAACACAAGCACCAGGATTTCACACAACAGGGGGTTGAACGGCTTACATCTGACATGTGTGAGATAGCCAGAGGTCACGTTAAGAAGGAGCCATCGCAGCCTGACTCTCAGACCACCAGTCAGCCACTCCACACAACACACATTGGACTAACTGCGAGGTCTGAGTGTAATTGTCAGTTGGCAACCTTCCAACCACGGCGGTTAACGTTACCGCACACTCTTCTCCTCCCCCACCTGAGCCCGGTCTCACGACACAGTCAAGAAGACCGGAGATGAGAGAGGTCGCAGGTGGCTGGCGCGGCCGGAGCCGCCCTGGGCGTACCACCACACCTGGCTCGGATCCCACAGAGTGGGAGTGCCATAAAGACCACATTAAGAAGGAGCCATTGCAGCCTGACTCTCAGTCCGCCAGTCAGCCACTCCACACAAAACACACATTGGGCTGACCACGCGGTCCGAGTTATCCCGTCAGTTGGCAACCTTCCAAGTCACGGCTTTTAGCGCACCGTGATAGTTTTAAGCGCGTCAGATTGTTTATAGTGAGGAACATGCACTGAGATGTCGACCTCACTCTCTCCCCCAACCCCACCATCAGACATTGTCCGAGCCGGTCAGTTGCCTGATGTGGGAGTGGGCGCATTGGCTGACGGATCGGCGTACCCGTCTTCGCGCGCCACAGCACGACCTGGCCCCCATAACGCACACACCAGGATTCACTAACTCAGGGGATATGGAGCAGCCATCGCCGTCTGACTCCCGTCCACTGGTCAGCCACTCGACACACACAGCACATACACTGAGCCGACGGCGTGGTCTGGTGTAAGCGTCAGATTGGCAGACTTCCCAGCCACGGTTTCTAGGAAACCGTGATATATTCTGGTAAATGGTGATTGTGAGGGTGTTGTCGATGTATTGGTGTAGGTAGTTTGCGCTGATGTAGCTTAGCCTTCGGTGGTTTACCGCAGGTTGTCGTGGAAGCGCATGTGTCCTAATAGGCCCATGCGGTGTGTAAATGTGCGGGAGCAGTGAGGGCAGTGAAGGCGGGCGCGTCGAATGTATGTCGGAGCCCCAGGCACTGGTTCACCAGCCGCCGTGCGATATATTCGCAGGTGACCGACCAGGCCAATGCGTGAGTTGAAGTTGCGGGCGCAGTGTGGGCAGGAGAAATCGGTAGAGGCTGGGGGGATGTCATTCATGGTAGTGGGGGTGGCAGGGGCGCTAAGAATGGCAGGAGCGAAAGGTGTGTATGGTGTATCGGTGTTGTCGGCATTGTGGTGAATTCCGCTGTCATGGATGCGCATGTGACCGAATAGGCCCATGCGATGAGTGAATGCGCGAGGACAGTGAGGACAGTGGAGGCGACGAGCTCTGATGTGTGATGGTGTTCCAGGCACTGGCTCACCGGTCTCTGTACGATGTATTCGCAAGTGACCCATCAGGCCGATGCGTGAGGTGAATGTGCGGTCGCATTGAGTACAGCTTAGGAGAGATTCCCCATCACTGATGGTGGTGGTGGTGGTAGTGAAGGCGAAGGCGGTGGTGGTTGCGGTCGTGGGGGTAACAGGCGATGAGTAGATGGATGTGGTCTCTATGATGGTGGGAGTAATGGAATTGATGCCAGGAGTGACGGTGGGGGAGTCAGAAGGAGGGTTGGCCGAATTTGACGTAGAAATTGGAATTGTCGGATTGTTGGTGCATTGCGTCCGAAGATGTCCAACCAGGCTGATTCGCGCGCGGAAGATGCGTTGACAACGCGGGCATGTTGGCAGGGCCTGGGCATCAACGATGTTGGTCCGGGGCACTGGTGACTTTCATGCCGCTCTTTTGGCCTTGGTGGTGGCGATCCGGTTGGCCTCATAGATTGCTGAACCAGTCTTCACTGATCTTCTCCATGCCGGTCTATCCTGGGCGAGGTCATCCCAGGTCGCCGAGTTGATTTGCAGTTGCTTCAGCAATTTCTTCAAAGTGTCCTTGTAGCGTCGTTTTTGACCTCCCTGCCGGCGAGAACCCGTAGCGACATCTCCGTAGAAAAGTCGTTTGGGTAGTCGCTCGTCGTCCATTCTTACCAGGTGGCCGCTCCATCGCATTTGCACTTGCCTCAGCATGGCATGGATGCTGAGGATTCCGGTCCGCTCCAGGACTTCCGTGTCTGGGATCCTGTGTTGCCATTTCAGCTTTAGTATTCTGCGGAGGCAGCTGAGATGAAAGTGATTCAGCTTCCTGGCTTGGTTCGAGTAGACGGTCCAGGTTTCCGCTCCGTAAAGGAGTGTCGTCAAGACGACGGCCTTGTACATCTTCAGTTTGGTGTTCAGGTGAATACCGTGGCGATTCCACACGGAGGCCTGCAGCCGGCCGAAGGCCTGACTAGCTTTGGAAATCCGTTGGGCAACCTCGTCATCGATTCTAGTGTTGCGAGACATCGTGCTTCCTAGGTAAGCAAAGGTTTTCACGTTTTTGAGTTGTGCACCGTTGACCTTGATTCGAGGAGCATTGTATTCCGTGCTGGGTGGCGGCTGGTGCATGACAACCGTTTTGGCTGTACTGATTGTTAATCCAAAATCGGCGCAGCCTTCGGCGAAGAGGTCCATGCTCCTTTGTATGTCCTCCTCCGTCACGGTGTTAAGGGCGCAGTCGTCCGCGAAGAGCAAGTCATGGACTGTAGTCGTAGACACGCGCGTTGGAGCCTGCATACGCTGACTGTTGAGAAGGTGCCCGTCAGTTCCATAGGCGATGCGGATACCAGGCTGCTCATCACGGTAGGTGTCCATCAGCATAGCCGAGAACATGAGACTGAAGAGGGTGGGGGCCAGTACGCAGCACTGCTTCACTCCGTTGGTCACTGCGAATGCTTCGGATACCGTCCCGTTGTCAGTGATGCGCGCCGTCATCCCGTCATGAAGCTGACGCACCATGTGCGTGAACCGCTCAGAACAACCAAATTTCTACATGACTTTCCACAGTCCGTCACGATTCACCGTATCAAAGGCTTTCGTTAGATCCACGAAGGTAGTGTATAGGTGAGTACGCATCTCCTGACACTTCTCTTGTAGCTGGTGGGCGGCAAAGATCATATCGGTTGTTCCGCGGTGTCGGCAGAAGCCACATTGGCTTTCCGGGAGCAGGCCCTGCTCTAGGTGACCGTTAAGGCGATTGAGAAGGATACGGGCGAAGATCTTCCCGGCGATGTTGAGCAACGAGATGCCTCTGTGCTTATCACAGAGTTGCCGGTTCCCCTTCCGTTTGTAGAGATGGACGATGGTCACGTCTTTGAAATCCTGAGGAACTTGTCCTTGGCGCCACATCTCCTGGAAGAATGTTGTGAGTTCTGCCATCAGCCGGGGCCCACCGTGCTTGTAGACTTCCGGTGGGATTGCGTCGGATCCCGGTGCTTTACCGCTGGAAATCTGGTGCACGGCCCGGATGGTTTCTGGTAGGGAAGGCAGCAGATCCGGGTCATTGTTCGTGTCCACTTGAGGGAGCCGGTCAATAGCAGCATCGGAGATGACTGATGAGCAAGTAAGGACATTTCTGAAGTGCTCGGCCCAGCGCTTCAGAATTTGCGATTTCTCTGTCAGTAGTGTTGTGCCATAAGAGCTGAGCAGCGGTGCGGACCCCTTGATACACGGGCCGTATATGGCCTTGATGGCTTTGAAAACGTTTTTCATTTCATTGCGGTCCGCATACCCCTGGATTTCCTCAGCCTTTCGGATCATCCAGGCATCCTGCATCTCCCGCAGCCGTTGTTGTACAAGGTGCCGGCATTTGAAAAAGGCTGCTTTTGTGGCGTCAGTCCGAAGGTCCATGTAGGCTTTGTGTAGTCCATTCTTCTCCGCGAGTAAGTTGCTGATGTCGGCGTCATTGTCGTCAAACCAGTCCTGGTGTCGACGGCGTGCGCGTCCGAGGACATCGAGGGCGGTGGACTGGATGACATTTCGCAGTTGACACCATCGTGTCTCCACGGTAGCGTTATCATCTGGAGCATGCAGGTTCTCCAGTTTCTCAGTTGGTTGGTTGCTGAAATCAAAACAGTGAGCAGGCAAATTTAATAAAAGAGTATTCAACTTACATGGCGGCCTCTCACCTTGGGGCCTTCGTCGGGGTTGCAGTCAGAACCTCATCTGGGAGATGAAGAGGCGGTGATCTGTCCAACCATCGGCATCGCGGATCGCCTTGGTTACCAGCACGTCCTGTTGATCTCGCCTCCGGACGAAAACATAGTCCAGCAGATGCCAGCGCCGCGACTGAGGGTGCATCCACGTGGCCTTCTCCCACGTCGGAAGGCGGAAGAAGGTGTTGGTCAGCAGGAGACGGTGTTCCACACACGTGCGCAGAAGAAGGAGGCCGTTATCGTTGCAGCTACCGAGACCGTGGGGACCCAGCACTCCTGCCAGGCAGCGTGGTCCGTCCCGACGCGGGCATTGAAGTCACCAAGGACAATTAACTTGTCCTCTTTCGGCACAGTCGCCAGCAAGGCGTGCAGGTCCTCGTAGAATTTGTCCTTCGCCGCATCAAAGCTCGTCATTGGGGGAGCGTAGGCGCTGATGATGGTGGCGAACTGGTCTTCCCGAAAAGGCAGGCGGAGGCTCACCAGGCGATCATTGATACCCTGCGGCAGACAGGGCAGACGTCCAACAATGTCGTTCCGGATGGCAAAGGCAATACCAGCGTCGCGTCGCTCTGCCTTTGGCCGGCCGCTCCAGAAGAAGGTGTAGCCGGCCCCCACCTCCTCCAGCTGACCCTGTTCAGAGAATCGGGTCTCGCTGACAGCAGCAATGTCCACCTTGTAGCGCGCCAGTTCCCGAGCGACAAGCGCCGTCCTCCGTTCCGGCCGGCTGCTCCTAGGATTGTCTAAAAGGGAACGAACATTCCAGGCTGCTAGTGTGAGTGGACTCACCAGAGCAGCCTGGAGACTATGGCGAGGGGGATGGGGACGGGGGGTATTGTTGTTTGTTTGAGTTTTATGACCGCGTAGTTTGCGATCTGCGAGCCGCGGCCGGCTGCAGAAGACGTGAGACCCAGCATTTTTTAGGGCACATTTTCTAGCCCCTTCCTCCGCGAGGAGGCAAGCAGTGCTATCCCTAAATAGGGCTGCTCAGACATCCCAGACGGTTGCCGAACTCCACAATGGGTCACGGATTTGTTTTAGTGGGAGAACAACCCGAGTTAGTCTGGGCCGCCTACGGGGTTGATGTCGCCCCCACCGTAGGACTTTTTGAGAGGGGGGAGGTGGGAAGGTCGGGAGTCAGACATACCGAGTGTGGAGGCACACACAACACCGGAGACCCTCACCTGGTTTAGCCCGCCGGTTGTGACGGTTGCCCGGGGTGTGGCCGCTGGGAAGAACCCAACTTCGAGGAGCCACAGGTGAGAGTTGGGTACCAGTTAGAGGCGGCCACAGGAGCATTCACCACCTGTACGAGACAAATGGAGCGACCAAATGCAAGCTGTGTGGTGCTGCCCCTAACTACTACCCCTACACCCCACAGCACGTCACGTCATAAATCAAACCGCATGTCATAAACGTCCGCCATGGATTATGATGTCTTAAAGCCCTCAGACCTCACCGCCATCGCTACTGTGCACTGATGGATTTCAGCTTTCACGGGTCCAACGCAATCTACTTACATATGGTGCTGGTTAGTTGAGTTTATGCGTCTGTCAAATTGGAATTCTTCAATCTGTACGAGCGTATCGTCGTACGCTGCAGAATTTTATGACCAACGTTACTCACAAAACACACTCATAAATATAAAATAGAAAAAAATAAGCATTCTTTGATGAACGCCGACTGATCGCTATAGGAACTCCTTCGTCCCGCTTTGCCTTGAGTTTCATTCTCGAGCCCTGCCAGCAGCCGCATGGTGGCCAGTATTATTATTATTATTAGTAGAAGTAGTAGTAGTAATAGTATAAGTAGTAGAGGAAGAGTAAAAATTCCGACAAAGACGAAAGATCCTGGAATGACATTTTCCGGCTCGTTAGCCATCATCAGCCATTCATACCCAACCCCAGCTGGTACCCCACTCGAGGCTCGAACCCGCAACCTGTTGGTTAGAAGTCCAACCACTGAGCAACGATCTAGGAATCTTGCAGGTCAACATGTCGCGGCTTCGAGCCTCTGGTGTTGCACCACCTTAGGTTGGATATGACTGGCTGATGCCGAATAATGACCTAGAAATGCTCATTCCAGTCTCCCTTATCTTTGTCGGCATTGTGCATCTGCCTTTAAAATAAGCATTCTCCAGAGAGCACAGAAACAATAATCACGTTCTAACTGCCAATTCTTACCAAGGGTTATACCACAAATCGCAAAGCGGCCGAAATCCTGGAAGAACGCCGTAGATATTTGCGCTTGTCTCTGCAGTGAAACAGACTTTCTTTGCTGCAGCCTCTCCTTCTCTCTCTCTCCCTCTCTCTTCTCTCTCTCTCTCTCTCTCTCTTTCTTTCTTTCTTTCTTTCTTTCTTTCTTTCTCTCGCTCACTCTCTCTCTACTTCCTCACGTGCCACACACGATCTGGTCACTCACATCACATGAATAAAGTTAAATACACCAGAGTTTTCACATAATTGAGATAAGCAGATGCTCATATGTGACGCTGCGTCATCAAAATCACACCGAAAACTGCATATAAGGAGGGTTGTATGGGTGGTGTTTAATGATGTCCTGCTTTTTGTTCCTAACGATATACATTTGACCAAACAGGTGTGTAATCTTATGTTCAATAACTTTGGAAATTATCCACGAACTTCCATCAAACCTACATGCATGTCGTTCCCTACCTTCCTTATTTTTCCCTTGCCCACCTGAATTGAACTTCTTTGTTTGTTCAAATAGATTTTTGACCTTGAAATTGCGGGTCACAAGTATTGTTGAATTGTTCTTGTGTATGCCTGTGACCTACGCTAGCGGCTCAGGTTTTGTCTAAAGTCAGGCATTATATTTGACCGAGACATTTCAAAGGCAGAAATATTCACCCAAATCGTCCTCGGTCCGCTGCGGTTCAAACCTAGGGAGAACGTTTAGAGACCGCATGGAATATAGCCGCCAGGTTCGGCTGATGTGAGCACTCACGGTATCACCAAGGTGTGCAGATAGTTAAGCAGGGAAGACCTCAGAGACCTTCGCATGGGAATTATGGGAGAGCGTGAGTCCTAGGGAGAAAAATGATAAACAAATAAATGTTACTCAAATATAGCAAGTAGTATTCTAAAATTTTATTTTATGGCGTCACCCTTGCAGCTTTCAGTTCGTGTTGTAGCACTCACTGTTATATCGATCCAACTTTCGCTTAAAAGCCTCTAGGGATTCTGAAATAACAACATCCAGAGGAAAATTATTCAAAGCTTTGACCACTCTCTAGGAGAAAAAGTAATTCTGAGTGTCTAGCCTTGCCCCAGTCACACGTAATTTGAGAGGATGTCCCCCCTGAACACGTAGTATGCGGAATGTTAGTATAAGGTCTACCCGAAGCTCTCTATAGCGCAAGAAAAAGAGATAGAGATTATATAGCAGTGGTTCATAAGGCTGTGAGCCCTGTCCAAGGACAAGTTTGGTTGCTCGTCTTTGGACGTTTTCGAGGATGTTGATGTCTTTCGCCGCCAGGGGTCTCCAAGTTTGGATAGCGGACACCAAATGCGGGCGCACGAAGGTTCCGAAGACTTTGGTGAAGCAGCCGTCATGGAAGGCTGAAAAAGCTCGGCTGACGAGGTACAGAATCACCATCGCTGACTTCACTACCTTTGCGCAATGCAGGAAGGGTTTAAGCGAGGGCGTGATCCAGACTCCCAGGTCCTTTTGAGCATCCAATTTTTTCAATTGTATGCCATTTAGTCGGTAAACCGTACGATTCTAAGGATTGCTTTCCCCTACTCTTATGATGTTACATTTGTTCTCATTGAACGGTAAGAGCCAGTCCTTTGACCATTTTGGAGTCGATTTAATTTTTCCGCAGTCTGATTGACGTGCCAAAGTTTGATACCATCGGCAAACATGGCAATATCGCAGTCCAGTTCGCTGGCGCAATCGTTGATGTAGACAATGAACAAAAATGGGGCCGATAATAGAGGCTTGGGGAACACCACTCTCAACCTCAACCGTGGCCGACGGTTTGTCGCCAATATGGACAGTTTGCGAGCGGCCAATTATGAAGTTTTCTATCCATGTCAGAAGTCTACCTCTTACTCCTATGTGGCTGAGTTTATAAAGAGGGTGGTGGGGCGGCACATTATCGAAAGCCTTTTTGAAATCAACATAGACTGCGTGCACCGTATTGACTGCTTCAGTCCAACGTTCTAAACAGTAGAGCAAATTTGTCACGCAGGACCTTACTCTACAGAAACCGTACTGGACCTCAGAAAGCAGACGAGTTTTGTTCTAGGAACTGCATTAGTTGTTGCTTAATTATTTTTTCCATGATTTTGCAGCAAATTGCAGTAATACTTACCGGTTGATAATTGTTTGCGGAGACATGGCTTCCACCCTTATATAACGGCGTAATCCATGTGGATTTCCAATGGGCTGGTTGACCTCCGGTCTAGAAGGATGTTTTGGAAAAGCATAGAGAGTGGTTTTGCCAACTCTCTGGTGAGCTTTTTCAACATCTTGGCTGGTACTTCATCGAGACCGGTGACTTATATTCCTTTAACCCTAAAAATTCCTTTTGGACAATAGCCTCGGTGGATTGAACAGTCTCGACTATTGCATCCATTTCGAAAGACATCACCAAAAAAACTTTCTTAACATTCAAATTGACTCCTAAATATGGCACGGTGTAGGGGGAAAATAAAAAGACGCATGGACAGTACTAAAAACCTCCATACATACGACCTGTCCGAATGCTATCGCTGTATGGCACCCTGTCACGACTTTTCGATATAGCTGTCATGGCGGCATTTTGGACAAAATCCGCTATTAATCGGACATACCTATCACGAACTTCCCACAGCGACTCGCTGTCTCCTTGATGTAAACATTCTACTACATTAACAATAAGTGTCAAAACTTGCATTGCAATTCGTATTTTGCTTACATTGAAATTGTGGTGCAATAAGTTTGTAAGTACTCGTAACATAAGTACTATGCTTTCAAGCGTACCGTGATGGGGCGAGCGTTAGACTGAAGATTTAAATGTCCCCGGTTGCGTCAGCCCTCACTGCCACAACATCCTGGCTCGCTCAAATGAAGACTGCACGTCCGAAATTTCGACGGTCATAACCCAATTTACACCGTATGTTCCGCGTGATATAAGACTTGCACTGCCTCTACCGCACTATCTTCCTCTACCCACATGTGCCCAGTGTCAAGATAGAGTGAAGAAGTCCGGCGGAGATGAATAATATCCCACAGAGAATGAAATCCATAAATGGCAAAAATGACGGGCCGCAGCTTGAGCAGCCACACACGCGTGTCCATGGTCGGTATTTGTTATGAGAACTCATCCCAAATAGCGCTTGGCCTCCGTTTTGGTCCAGCATATCTACCACGCGGTCCGTTTAAGGGGCACAAAGTGTATTGCCTGGCATTTTGTAGAAAGTTCTAACCACGTATTCCACACGCGTCCGTAGAAACTTCTAGAAAACGCGCTCCTTAAGGGGCGCGTGCGCAATTCTTCATCCTATTTATACGTCTAGCACTTAAACATGATTTATGTTTCTTATAAAGTTTGATAACATAGCAATATAGTTTAAATTTTAATGTAAGGAAAATAAACATAGCTTAAGTTTGTTTAAATTCATTTCCTTAATGCAACTCAACCAATAATCACCGGTGGAATCCGACCTTGTCAATGGAGATGTTATAAATACGACTGAGGAATGAAATCCTGGACGCCAGTTTTCCGGTCGCATCTTTTTCCAGGAACCATATCAGCAGCCCGTGCGTCGCTCCTCCCGGATCTCAACCGAACAGCCATCCAACGGACTTAGATTATTTTTGTACCTAGGTTCCCCTTCCCATTAGTTTCCTACTGTACTTAGGTTACTAGTAAATTTTACACATCCACGTCTTCTTTTCCTTTTGGGTCGCTGCTTGCACGTCTCGGGCACGTTACAATTTTATTAGTGAGGACATACTGGTGGGTTCAAAAGCATGCTCCGCGACCGGGAATTGAACCCGGGTCTTCACGTGACAGGCGGAGATACTCACAACTATACTATCGCGGAGACCACTCAGAATCATAATAACAGCTTGTAATTAAAACTCATTTAAGAATTTACAGTTATCTACCAATTCTTAATCGGGGATTTGCTAGCAAAACACAAAACGGCTGAACCCCAGGCAAAACACCCGGTAACAATGCCTTGTAAGGCCGCATAAACAGGAAACTGAAAAATAAATCGTCCACAATAGACGTGGCTTTGCGCTACATTTTAAGGAAATTATGTTAAGTATTCAGGTGAGGGTTAAGGTTACGTTTTGGGTTAGGTTTCATTTTGAGATCAAGGTGAGGGTTGGGATTAGACCCATGCTTGGGCTAGGGGTTAAGGTTATTATCGTAGGAACTGTAAGGTGTAAGGTAGGGCTAGGGTTAAGATTAAATTGATAGTTTAATTTTATGTTAGGATATGTGTTAGCGTTAAGACACGGTAACATTTCCCCTCCTGAAATTTATCATAAGGCCACCTAGTTTAGAAGGGGTGGGCGGTTCCTATGCTCCTGTACTGTTTAGATGGCCATACAAGGCATCCCTGCCAAACACCCTAACAGGATGTTTATATGCAGTGGCTATTGCCTGGATATCGACCTGTCACGATACTTATATCGACTGGATAAGGAATTTTTCCTCTGTTTCAAAAAAATACTAATATCGACATGTTGCGATACAGTGACATGCGTGAATTCGCGACAACTTACACGCAGAACTAATATTTAACGTACGCTCACTTCTTTTTAGTTTAATACTGCCTTACAGTAAAAGCAATTTTCCGTCCACACTATCTCATTTAATTGAATTTTCCCATCGCCCTACAACCTCAAAGAAAATTGTGAACCCACATAGAGTATGTAGGTATGATAGGTATCTAGCATATTGTTAATTGGAATAACGTGAAAATGTGAAATCTATGAAAAAAGTTTTCTGAGGATCTAAATATTTACAGAAGGAAGGCCTTTAGTTTTGGAGCGTTCACGTTGTCCTCATGCGGTATGGGAGTGGACGTGGACGGTCCAGTGAGGTCTTCTACAAAATAATTTTAAAGACCTTTCTAAAGGCTTTGGTAAGTTTGTAAGGCCCCATCTTGAATATGCGATCCAAGCCTGGCGACCGTGGACCCAACAGGAATACAACAGGCTCGATTGGGTGCAGCGGCGAGCCACAAAATTAATGAGAGGTCAAGGTGAACTGCCATGTGAGATTCGTCTAAATAACCTAAAGCTCTATCCTCTGAGTTATAGGCAGTTGCGCGGAGACTTGATGCAAACCTTCCGTATCGTGCGTGGCATGGATTGCGCCCTCCTATGTGATGACTATTTCAAACTTGCCACTACGAATAATCTCCGAGGTCATCCATTCAAACTAAGTGCGTTCCATGTAAGATTGGATGTGAGGAAGTATTTTTTCACCAACTGTGTCGAAGAACCATCGAATAACTTACCTGAGACGATTGTAATGTCCCAGTCTGTGAATACATTCAAACATCGGTTTGACATCGGCTTGTACATATGTTGCAGCACCACATAGACTATGTGACTACTTAACCTTAACAATATCAGTGTACCACGTGAATCTGCCTGCATTCACTTGACTGTAACTTCTTTACATTGCTTCTTATTCTTGCTATTTTTATGTAGCAAATAGGGATTTCAAAGGCGTAAACCTATTTTTATCAAATACACTGAACTGAACTGATCTGATAACGTTAATCAACTAACCGTTAAATGCGTTTTCTGCGGTTGCCTTTATACCTACTTTCCCGCGGCCTCCAGCGATTTTTTAAGGCGCCTTATAAAGGAAGGAAGATTTTATGTGATATGAAAACAATTATGTGTGCCGCCTTTGTAGAAATGCAACCTGCATGATGCGATCATGTCAGCTTATTCGTGTAACTTAGACCTAAATCTCTTATGGTTGATCTCTCTAAAAGTGTACTATTTTCTAAATACTACGGGTCCAGGAAGCTTGAAGAGGCTAAAATACATGAAACTACTCTTGGATGGAGGAAATTCCATCTTCCAACTAGAGGTCCAACGTGAGAGCATAAGCAGGTCAGTATTGATTTTATCCACACAAATATTGGCCGTGCCCTTAGAAAATGAGTAAATGCACTTTATATCATCAGCAAAAACGAAATTTTGTGAACTTTTTGAGTACCGTTGTAATTACATTTATGTACAGAATGAAGAGAAGGGGACCTAAAACCGTCCTGAAAAAACGCCACTCATGATGGGCTGAGGCGTCGAGTAGCTATTGCCTACTAAGTCCTTCTGGCTGTGATTAGACAAGTAGGAACCAATGAAGTCAAGGTGGGGAGGCCAGATGCTGAGGGCTTCCAGTTTCACTAGAAGAGGTCTGCACGGTTCCTTGTCAAAGGCTTTGCTCACATCAAAGTTGATCACAACCACTTATTACTTCTCATTATGAAGGGAAGTAGCGAGGTTAAGAAAAGCTACGTGACACAATTTTCATGATCTTCCAGGAAAGAAAACCACATTTCGAGTCAGTTAGAAGCTTATTTTCTAGGCCAAAATTCTTTAATTTGATTTAAAATATTTTCCAAGAAGTTTTGTTGGCGGCGGGGTTGTGAAACATCTCGAGAATTATTTACGCCTGAACGAGATCCGAGCTTGAAGACAAAATGAATAATCTATGTCTTCAATGAGCCAGGAAATAATCCGTTTACAAGACAAGCTGAGAATATAGGGCGAAGCAATCGGGAGAAGCTTAGCACTGTCTTGATAACTGAGTTTGGAATACCGTCAGTCCCCGAAGTATGCGAGTTTTTTAGATGAATTATGTGCTTACGAATTAATTCTAAGGAGTAAGCAATGGTACTGATAACATTGAAGGAATATTTCTGAAAAATCGGAACCGGTTCAGATTCCGTTGTAAGATGTTACGCAGAGAAAGCACTTAACAATTCTGCCTTGTCAGAGTCATCGAGAACGACGTTTTTATCCCGAGTTAGTAATGAAGTAAATTCATAATCTCACAGAGTTTAGCTCGTGGAGTGCGAAGATTTTCTATGTCTGTCACATGCAAGACAAATCTTAGAGACTAATTCAAAAATGTATGCGATCCTTAGATGCACAGATAACGTACTAGTAGATTGATCTTTCAACTACATCCTCAATTTCTTTAGTCTTGGCAAAAGAATGTGAGGAATGGTGGATTTCGAAGCGTAGGGCTAAGCAATTTTAGTTGGCACAAATATCAATGCTGTTTGAAAAGACTAACATGGAGTTACAAAGACTTGCTACGTCGGTCATGGAGGAAAAGACGCTGCCAGTCCAATGAGTCAAAAAGTTGTCTTTTAAGCGAATATCTGTGAGGTCAAAAGCATGATAGGTACGAACGGCGCTATACTTTTATGAACAAAGACAAGCGGAAGGCAACATTGAATTAAGGTTTGATTAATTTTGGAGAGGCCCTGCTAAAAATCCACGAAGAGTGGAGCAAGGTCGTTTGGGAAAATCAGGTCTTAAATATGCTTGTCCCTCGTTGAAGAGCGGACCAGCTGAGATCAGTTAGAAAAATTAATGGTATCTAGGAAAAGCTGAAATCTGGGTGAACAAAAGTTTGAAAACCAGTCAATTTCAGGAAAATAAAAATCTCCAACAATTGCTTAATGCCTAAATTGGACTCTGAATCCAATTTAAACAATCTCGCAAAGTTTTGCATCATAAATGGATTATGAATAAGGCAGGTTTTAACTGCATCCGAGAATCACCTTTTTGTTGGGGCGACAGGATAATGGATGTGAAGTAGTAATTACCAGAGCATGACGTGGCATCTAGATCGAACGGAAAGTGTTTAAATGAAGCTTTAATATAGAGACGACAACCACCACCACGCTAAACTAATGCAACCTCGATGACAGAGATCGAACCCGCCTATGAAAAGCAAAGAGTAGTAAATTAATGGATGGTCCAAGATTCAGTTACACATAAAACATCGGGTTGTCAACTTGAAAACCATGGCTTTAAGTTGAGCTACCTCAAATTAGAACAGACCCAGCAATAAGCAATATGACATCTAGTGAAGTTCAAATAGCTAAACTAGGGTTATCTTTATTAATAAAAAATTGTATATGTTTTGATTAAATTGTAAGTTATTTTTGTTTGAAGAGTAACTTCCAAATGTGCCAATACCACTGGTACAAGGAACGTCAGTGATAAAAGGCTGAGAGGGATTTCTAAAATGTTTAAGAATATAAGTTTCCGTCATCAAAGCACCTGAGGATTTAAGAACGTGATATGCCTGTTTGTAGTTTAAACGGATAGGGGGAGGTTAAAACGGAATGGGAGAATTTTAATTTTCATAGATAAATGTCTTTTTAATGTTAGGATTGTGAGGACTAAAGGTTTGGATGGTCTAGTTTGTTCCTCCATAAGCAAAAATATATAAGAAACGTAGATAACTGACAAATCGTTCAGATCTATTACAGAGAACGCCTGAAGGGGAGAACGAGTTAAATCCCCACGAGGAAGCAAACGATGCACACGATCCGCTTGGGAAACATCACCATCAAAATCAGAAGTCATCAGGAACCTACTCACGCCTAGAGCATACTCAGGCAGGCAATTGTGGTTTGGTCTAATACCCTGGACGCCAGAACACGCCCCTAATCATGCACCCGGCTTATAAGCGTGCTCGGAAGCAGGCGCAACAAATGAAATAAAAAAACCCCCAGGTAAGCAGCCAATACTTAACTGGTGCGTCTCGCTGAATAGAGGATTTTCTTCAAAACTGCCTTATGCTTCTCCTTGGGAACGTAACAAATGGCAACGCAGGTGCAGCAATATGATATCGGAAGAACAACTGAAGCAAATACTGGAAGCACAACAGGCTAGCTTCCTGGAATTACTCACATAGACACAGCGGAATTGAGGACCGGCATCCAGATAGACCAAACAAAAGCAGATCAAGGAACGGATAACCGTGTTCAGTTACGATCTCGAAGGAGGCGAGAATTTCGAAGCCTGGTTTCAAAAGTATAAAGAGCTGTTTGAAGTGCAGGAAGCCGAACTCGGCAACAAGATGAAGGTGAAAATCTTGCTGCTAAACACTCGACCAGTGGGAACATGAGCGGTACATCAATTTTATTATACCACAGAAACCATCCGATGTATCATTTAAAGACAAAGTCAAACATTTGAAAGCATTATTCTGTTTCATGAAGTCAGTATTCAATCGGCGTTTTGGGTGATTCAAACTAAAGCTTAGACCTGAAGAAGACTATTTAGACTTATCGGGCCGAGTTTATGACACATTTCTACCAGCCGACCTGGAACGGGCAACCAACACACATATTAAAGCACTTTTTCATTAATTCGTTAACATTGCCAGAAGACGCAGATGTGCGTACGTGGTTATTCACCTTCGTCAAAAAGAAAGGTGATATGACAATGCAGAGAACTGGCAGAGGAATGTATCCGAATGCCAAATATCAAGCAAGACGCACTGTTAATTGGAAGCAAGAACAGTCAGCCCATTTATGCATTCCATAACTGACAGAGACAAGCAGGACAGAATAGACTTTCTTCTCGGAAGCCGAAAAAGGCGTGTTTGGCCTTGTGGAAGTTGCACTACGCCAGTCAATGTACCCATCGCAGCAGAAAGTGCCACAATAAATTAATTATTTATTTATTATTTATTTATTGCCAGTTTACAGGCAAGATCAAAGGGATATACAGTAGGGGGTCGAGCTGACAGTGAAAAAACTCTTGATCGTTCATTATAATGTTTTCAGGAGAAAAAACAGCAGCTTATTGAACGGATTAAAGTTCAGGACAGGGAAGTATTAACACAGGTGCACGGTGTAGTACTTCTCCTTTCATCGTTGTAGATCAGGTATTCTGTACTAGCAGCAGGTATACTGGCGAACTACTGCTCGCTGTCGACTGAGGAATAACCCGATTACGGACTGCAGAGCCAGCAATATTGCCTTCAGCATGAAGTCCGGCACCGGATTCAGAGTCCATGGACGCCATCAGAACGGAAGAGAGCTTCCAGAGAATAAGCACCCAAAATTTTTGGAAGGTGTCCTGAATGTAGAAAACTAGTGACAGCTCTCGTAAATAAAGGATAGTTTTGCTGAATTTTAATACTTCTGGGTAGTTTATTCCAGATTGCTCATAGCGTTTTCCGAAAAAAACTGACGGTATCTAATGGTGCGTGCTAAAAGAAGAAATAAAAATACATCTCGATGTCTGAAGCGCCGAGAGTGGTCGAGCTGTCTCAGGGATGTAAGGGGGTTAAAGGGGTTAGATTGTTTAAAAGTTTAAACAGTTAAAAAAGCCCTTCTGTAATCTACGAAGCCACAACGGGTCAAGGCTTGTAAGCTCACAGCGTTGTTGGTAGGACAGGTTTCTGTGCTCTGAAGTGCAAAACTCTTTAAGTAAAGAAGTGCAGGACTGATTCTATCCTCCTCCGTTCACTCGCGTGCAAAAGGCTAAATAGAAACGAAGAGTATTCCGGACTAGGTCTGACATAGATTTTATAAAGACTGGTCCTAATATGGACAGTTTTAAAATTTCTGAGAATAAACCCAGTGGTTTGGCGTGCTTTCGGGACAATCAGGGCGCAGTGCTCTGACAGATTAAGACTAATAGATTTGTCAGACCATTTGCAAGTAATTAATTGCATATACCAGAAGAACTTGAAAGTTAATATAAAATGGCGAGACCACCACAATACAGATAGACACAGTATCTGATTGCTAATCAGAAGCGAACAGTCGAGTTCCAGGAAGCTGTTCAGAAGACGAAGATGCGATCACTGGAACATAGGGTTTATTGGACTGACATTTCGGATCCTCTTTCAAACCCATCCTCAGAGGCAGTAGCAGAAAGGGTGATAGATGCATAAGGTGATCCGTATATATAGTGCTTAGTGGCCACGCGATCACATGTGTTCTACAATAAGTAGTTATCGCGATCACCGCTGGGGGTCGTAAATGATGTGAAGATAGCGTGGCTGTCCGCGTCTGAGACATTAAATGTCATGATTTTCTCCTCCACGTTGGATGTGAGCGTGAAAATGACCCGGAAATTTCGCTCATTGTCACTGGAACTGTCGGCCACCCGCGTCCTCCATACGTGATACATTTCCCTGCTCAGCCGATGCCTCAACACGGAATATGGGAACGGGAGTTTATTGCCCTTGTTGATAGACTGGGGGCCTGCGAACCAATGACTGAAGCAGCTCACAGCCCACGCGGTTATCAACTCTCGCGAGGATTTTGCCTCCTCAAACTTGAAAATATGGCCGGGTCCCATCCAGTTAGCTGCACCCTGAGAGCCGGTGACCTTACTACTCACCGCAGCTGCGTGCTCGGCCATTTGCATCTGGATTAATCTCGTAGTTTCTCCGACGTGGTTGCTTTGTCTGCAACTGCACCAAATCTGGTAAATGACACCAGACCTTTCCTGACATAGCAGTGGGTCTTTCGGCCGCATGACTCGGCGTCTGATGTTTGCATCTGGCTTGTGTGCCAGCCAAACTCCAAATGAAGTGAAAAGGTGACTGATGGCTTCCGAGACGTTCCTCAGGTACGAAGAGCTCGCCAGAATTTAGGACCGGTTGGGTTTGGTCTCCCTTGTTGTTTGCGTATGCACTGGTTGACAGAGTTGCGAGGACAGCCATTCGCTCTCACTACCTGTCGAAGATATTCCCCATCAGCAAGCTTGTCTGCCATTTCACCACAATGCGTCTTGACGCGCCGGTATAGCGCCCTGACGCAACTGTGTTTGTGACTGATTGGGTACTTTTTGTTGAAGTTAAGTACTTGCGTGATATTTTTTGCTTTCCTGAACACTTTGTTTTTGAGATCACCATAACCTTTGCGGCACAAAATGCCATCCAGGAAGGCCAGCCGTTTGGATGACGTTCGAGTAGTTATCCAAAAACGACAAACTGGTGCACAACCTGTCGTCAAAGGAGCTGATGGAGGAGCAAATGCTGGTGTTAAGGCATGAAGCCTTGTTAAACACAGCCAATGCCAAACCTGCTAACCTGGTTTCAGCAGTGGAGTCAATCCCTAGCCAGACGGAAACAGCTAACGAAGCAAAGAGCCACGATTCGACATCAAGTGTAATCCCTCCTCATGGCTCACAGGCCACACGACGTGCTTTACAAGGTCGAACGTGATGCACTTAAGGAACTCGGTGCAGACAATGACATCATCATCGTGCCTGTGGACAAGGGGCGTTCAACGGTTGTATTGGACAGGACAGACCATATCCAGAAAGCCAAAAGCTTATTGGAGGACCGTCAGTCCTATGTCCCATGCGATTCAAACCCACATAAAAAGGCTGACACGTGAGATCAACGCGATGCTGTTGGTAATGGAGAACTCAGGTTCTATTTCACCGATCGATTAAAGCATGGCGAAGGCACAAGAAACGTCCGTGGCCCGATCCTATGGTTTCCCAAAAGTGCACAAAGAGGATGCTCCTCTCCGGTCGATCGTTTCACTAAAAGAAACTCCAACCTACGGACTGACTAAATGACTGTTTCGACGACTCAAATTTCTGACCGCTTATTTGGACACCATGGTCAGCTCCTCAAAACAATTCTTGGAGAAACTTAAAAGGATAAGCCTCCTACCAGGCGACGTCAATGTATCCTTTGCTATCACATCCCATTTTACTTCTATTCCACAGGACTTGGCAGTAAAAACTATCGAATTCCTCCTTCAAGACAAATATGATGAAACGGTGAATCATTAGACAGGCCCAAATCCTCAAACTCCTGAATTTCTGGCTCAAGAAGAACTTCACGTTTAACGGAGCAATCTACGAGCAGGTTAAGGGCACACCAATGTGTTCGCCGATTTCAGTACTCAAAGCCGACGAAATCTAACAACGTTTGGAGTCTTTGGTCTTTCGATAACACAGACCGAAATTCTAGACCCAGTATGTGGATGATACCTTCATCGTAATCAAACGGGATCAGGTGCTGACAGTCAAAGAACGCCTGAACGCTGTCCTTTCGGACATTCAATTTACGATGAAGGAGGAAGAAAACAAAGACAAATGTTATTTTAAAAGGGAAGTCGGAGAAAAAGCCAGTTTTCAAGCAATCTTGACGTACCCGTTTGGAGCACAAGAAGCTATCGAGGAGGAATTGCAACTACTACAACAGAATGATATTATTTGCCCCATAAATTATTCAGAATTGGCTGCCCAGATTGTGACGGTCAAGAAACCAAACGGAAAGTTACGATTGTGTGCGGAATATTCCACAGGTTTGAACGACGCCCGGCAAAATTATCATTACTCCCTCTCGGCGTAGGAGTAGATTGTTGAGACTCTAAACGGAGAGAAGTTTTTGCAGGACTGATCTATCTGAGGCCTATTTACAAATTGATGTGTACGATAAATCACAGGAATTAACGATACACCTGCCTATATTATGGCGTGAAAACGGCACCTAGTATATTCTAGCAGATCATGGATACAATGCTCACCAATGTCTTTGAGATATGATACCTTCGTCGTCATCAAACAGGATCAGGTGCTGACAGTCAAAAGAACGCCTGAACGCTGTCCTTTCGGACATTCAATTTTACGATGAAGGGAGGGAGAAAAGCAAAGAACCAAATGTTATTTTAAAGGGAAGTCAGGGAGAAAAGCCAGTTCAAAGCAATCTTGACGTACCCGTTTGGAGCACAAAGCTATCAGAGGAGGAATTGCAGCTACTACAACAGAATGATATTATTTGCCCCATAAATTATTCCAGTGGCTTAGCGAGATTGTGACGGTCAAGAAACCAAACGGAAAAGTTACGATTGTGTGCGGAATATTCCACAGGTTTGAACGACGCACGGCAGTATCATTACTCCCTCTCGGCGTCAGAGTAGATTGTTGAGACTCTAAACGGAGAGAAGTTTTTGCAGGACTGATCTATCTGAGGCCTAGTTACAAATTGATGTGGACGATAAATCACAGGAATTAACGATACACCTGCCTATATTATGGCCTGAAAACGGCACCTTGTATATTCTACCAGATCATGGATACAATGCTCACCAATGTCTTTGAGGCTTTTTCATATCTAGACAGTATTTTAGCTTTTAGTAGCTGTTGTGGAGATTAAATAAATAAATTGTATATTTAAGGCCCAGAGGGACCAACCATTGAAGGAAAGGACGTTCTAGTTTGTTCATCCATAAGCTTAAATATATAGGAAACATAGATAACCGATTAATTTTCCAGATCTGTTACAGAGAACGCCTGGATGACAGAACGAGTTAAATCCATACGAGAAAGTAAACGATGTGCGCGGTCCTCTTGGGAAGCACCACCATCAAATCAGAAGTCATCAGGAATCGATCGACCCCAAGGGGTTTGGTTCTCTATCCTGGACGCTTGGACGTGCCTCACACACGTGTACCAGGCCTATACGCGCAGATCAAAGCCGGCGCAGTAAAGGAAATAAAAACACTCCCAGATAAGTAAGGCTTAACTCGTGCATTACGCTGAATATAGGATTGTCCTCGAAACTGCCTTAACCTTCTCTTTTGGAACGTAACGGTATCTGTGGCTGCTAGATTTCTCTGAACCCTTTTCTTAAAGCCTCAACCGCAATTTTCAGACGCCCAGTTAATTTTGATCATAATTATACGTGCCATCCGGCCTCTTCCCTTTTTTCCACTGCAAAATCACATCCGTAATTAAGAACTGTAGTAAGATATTTCAGTGTAGTTTTGTTACGGGAAAGACAGGGAAACATCGTGCGAGACCCTATTTGTTACAAAAATGTCGAACATATCACGGATATGTAAAAAGTTTGAAACAGTAATTATTAAGATCATTGCATGTGACAGGCATGTCGTGGTCCAAAAGACGTTAAAAATAAGAAAAAACAAGCCATACTTGTGGTTCGTATGCGAGAACCTTGGCAGGTGACGATGTTGCATTTAAAGGAATGCACTGGTGACGAAGGAGTAATATCTCGGTTTAGAGCATTCCATAATGTGACTATTTTTTTCATTAAAGAAAAACCTCCACCCATTAATTCTTGCGTTCTGCTAAAAGGTGACTGTTCATGGCAGAGTTAAAATATCGTTGGAGGCAAGAAACAGTCGAGGTCATGTATGATTAGGAAAGTTTGTATTAGATCCTCTAAGTGTGATGAGCTCGAACAGTTTGGGGTTGCAAAGGCCCACTTTTAGCTTCCTCTCCTCGAATTTTATCTCGATCAATTTATTGTTGTCAAAAAGCACATATAGTACGCGTTTTACGAAGTCCCCAATACGCAGGATAGGAAGATATTCTAGAGGGACGTGTAAAATAAATAAGCTGTACATCGGATTCAAGTGAATTAAGAGTTGATTAATGTGGCGTTGTCACAAGAGGATGATCAAGTTGGCAGGCATTTAAAAAGACTTATCTGCAGCAGCTGCTGTGGTACTTGCTTTCACCACTTTAACGGTACACGATTTTGCAGTTACACTGTTCACACCTGATGTTATGCGAGTGTGTCCAATTTATTGGAAAGTCTTCATTGAAGCCGGTACCACTTCAGCTGCGCTCAAAAGCGAAGGGCTCGGTAGCCAGATGGTATCACATGAAAAGTCACGCTTTTACTGTGGTTCTATGGATTGTCGCCGCATGCAGGATTGCTTTTGAGTCCAACTAAACCACGTGCCCACTACCCATGTCGTTTTCCAGCTTAGAAAAATTGAATATATACAGTAGATTCCCTATCTACCAAAATGTCGAGCGAAATTACTAAATGCGTTTTAGATTCGGATAAATCACTTAACTAAGGTTTTCATATTGATTATTGTGACCCTAATCTCAAAACATTTCAGTTATGTCCGGATGCCAACTTTGGAATGAGCTTCTTTCAGACCGCCTGTAAAAATAGACTGGAAAAATGGCTGCTTAAGTATTATGTATTTTTTCGTCGAATTTCGATTGCCTTATATATTCAAGTATATTTTTTAGAAAATTTTCACAACAGTATTCTTCCTTGTACTCGTTTAGTAGCAAATAACACTTTCTTCACATTTAATACTCGAAGAAAGTGCATCTTGGGGTTTAAAAAGTGTCTAAAGGGCCGAAAAATGTTTAGCCCTAAAGGGCGTTACACTTAAATTCAGGGTTTTCAATCTAAATATTGTGTGCATCCTGAATAAGAAAGATCACATGATTATCCGTGCTATGAGGAAGAGGCCAAGCAATCCTGGTAAAATTTGGCAATGGATGTGGATCCTATTGTATATTTTATATGCAACGTTAGTAGATTGATGCATGTGGGGGACTATGAATAGCAATTTCACGGTCTTAGAAGTCTTGCATCTATCCGTCAGGCAAGGAAGAACTATGGATCCAGAATTATCTAGCAGGCTGAAAATAAGCCCAACATTTTATGCTATTATATCAATAGTCGATTAAAATCAAGGAACCCGCCGCAATACTTATGAATGGAAATGGTGAAGAAGTCTTTGAAAATGGCGATAAAGCCAAGTACTTGGATCGGTTCTTTGCCTCGGTATTCACTAGAGAACCTGAGCTTCAGCTTGACAATGTCAAAAATGCTATTGCAAATGCCAGTCCAGTGCTTGAAAATATACTCTTCCCAGCACCTCTCGTGGAAAAATCGCAAAGTAGCAAAGTAATCTGCTTCGGACGATATACCGACAAAGTTATTGAGAGAATTGGCGGACAACCGCTTTAAACCACTAATGCATATATTAAATTCGCCATTTGAATCAGGGAGACTGGCATCCGAATGGAAGGCAGCAAATATGTTCCCCATTTACAAGATTAAGGCTCAATCCCATTTGATCTAGATGTTACGTCATTCTCTGGTAATTACTGCTTCGCATCCACTATCCTGTCGCACCGGCAAAAGGCGATTCTCGGATGTATTTACAACCCGCCTAATTCATCATCCGATGATGATGCAAAACTTTTTGAAATTTTTAAATTGATTTCGGAGTCAAATTTTAAAATTAAAATAATCGCTGGGGATTTTAATTTTCCTGAAATTGACTGGATTTCAAACTTTTGTACACCCAGATTTCAGCCTTTCCTCGATACCATTAATTTTTCTAATTGGTCCTAGCTTGTCCGTTCTTCAACGAGAGACAAGCATATTTAAGACCTGATTTTCAAAAATGACATTGCTCGCCTCTTCGTTGCTTTTAAGCAGGGCCTCTTCCAAAGTGACCATACACTAATTCATTGTTGTCTTCCGATTGTTTCATCGAAAAAGGCTAATGCCGTTCGTACCTATCATGCTTTTGACCTCGCAGATATGAGCTTAATTAGTAAACTTTTTGGACTCATTCGACTGGCAGCATCTCTCCTCCATGAACGCCACAGCAAGTCTATGTGACTTCATGTCAGTCGTTTCAAATAACATCCTGGAGCTTGTGCCAACCAAAATAGTCAAGCCCTACGTCTCGGAATCCACCGTTCCTCACTTTATTTTGCCACGACTAAAGAAATTGAGGAAGCAGTTGAACGATCAATATACTAGTTCGTTATATGTACATCTAAGGATCGCAGAGATTTTTGAATATGCCCTTAAGATTCGTCTTGCACGTGACAGACAGAGGGAATCTTACGCACTCAATGAGCCAAACTCTGCAAAAATCTGTTGCTCAACTGTTCCGCCGTCGATCCTCCTCTAAACGAGGTTATAAAATTCCTCCATTACTAAACGAAGACAAGAAATTCGTTCTCGAAGACTCTGAAAAGGCAGAAATGTTTAGTGCGTTCTTGGAAAATCATCTTACGATGGAATCTGAACCGGTTCCGACGTTTCAGGCTTCCTCATTGAATGTTATCAGCACTATTGATTTCTCCTTAGAACTAATTCGTAAGCAAATAATTCGTCTAAAAAACTCGCACACTTCGGGGACTGACGGTATTCCAAACCCAGTTATTAAGAGAGTGCCGAGCTTCCCCCGATTGGTTAGCCATATATTCTCAGTTTATCTTCTAAACGGATTCTTTCCTGACTCATGGAAGACATCTATTATTCTTCCTGTCTTCAAGTCGGGATCTCGTTCGGACGTAAATAATTATCGAGGCGTTCACAAAACCCCGGCTCTAGCAAAAACTTCTTGAAAAAATTATTTTTAATCAAATTCTCGACTTTTGCGTAGAAAATAAGCTCTAAAGCGACTCGCAATATGGTTTTCTACCTGGGAGATCATGCGAAGTGTGTCACTTAGCTTTTGTTAACCTCGTCACTTCCCTTCGTAATGAGCAGCAGTCAGTAGTTGTGATCTACTTTGACCTGAGCAACGCCTCTGACAAGGTACCGCACAGACGTCTTCTGGTGAAACTGGAAGCCCTCGGCATCCGGCCTCCTCTCATTGACTTCATTGGTTCCTACTTGTCTAACCGCAGCCAGAAGGTCTTAGTAGGCAAAGCTACTCGACGCCTCAGCCGATCACGAGTGGCGTTTTTCAAGGCACGGTTCTAGGTCCCCTTCTCTTAATTCTGTACATAAACGAAATTTCAGCTTTACTCACAAATTCACAAAATTTCGTTTACGCTGACGATCTCAAGTGCATTTATTCATTTTCTAAAGACACTGCCAATGGTTGCGTTGATAAAATCAACACTGATCTACTTATGCTCTCACGTTGGAGCTGTACTTGGCAGATGGAATTTTCTCCATCCAAGAGCAGTTTCATGTGTTTTGGCCCCGCCAAGCTTCCTGGACCCCTTGTATTTCAAATAGTACACTTTTAGAACGATCAACCACAAAAGAATTAGGTCTAACCTACACGAATAAGCTAGCATTATTGCCTCATGCAGATCGAATTTCCGCAAAGGCTGCACAGAAATGTGGTTTTATATCACATAACTTCTTCCTTCCGGAAATAAAGTTAAACCTATACCGCATGTTGGTTCTTCCTATCCTAGCATACTGCTGTCCCCTCTTTGGGCTGATGAACGCCTCTGACCGCAGTAAGATTTAAAAAGTTCAGAGGGTTTTAACTCGAAGACTATTTTCTCTTCCTGGATCCAGTATCTCTTATACGGATAGATGCCAGTAAGCAAACATTAAACTTCTGTGGGTTAGAAAACTCGAAGCCGGTCTCTGCTTCCTGTTGTGTGTTAACTCTACCCCAAATCTCCCACGAATTAACGCTCTCACTCCGGAAGATCAACCCTATGCCACTCGTAATTCCTTTATGATCATTTCACCACCCCTTAGCTCCACAACTAACCGGTCTCAGTTTTTTGCCTCCAAATATGCTTTCATATGGAATAATCTTCCACTGCAAATTAGGTTGTCGTCTAGATTATATATTTTTAAAACCCAATTATGCAAACATTTAACTTTGGAAAATATAAAGTCCTTATTGTCTGTTTCCTTCAAAAACTTGCTACTTTTGGATTTTGAAAAGGGTCCTCCTGGTATTTGGGGCAGCTCCCTTGATATGTTATTGGTCTCTAATTATATTTCCATCATCCTGTGCAGAGCCAATCTTTGCATTCACTTTTTCTTCCCCTCCTTTTAAAATAGCATTGCCACCTCTTGACAACCTTGATACTTTCCTCCGAATTTGCAACCCTGACCATAGTCTCCAGGTTCTGTTGATGATCGAGGCGGGTTCTGATGGTTTCGCCTCTTTGGTGATGGACTAAAGTCTTTTGTACGTTTGTAAGGCCACATCTTGAATATGCGATCCAAGCCTGGCGACCGTGGACGCAACAGGACTACAACATGCTCGAAAGGGTGCAGCGGCGAGCCACAAAAATTAGTAAGAGGTCAATCTGAACTGCCATATGAGATTCGTCTAAATAACCTAAAAGCTCTATCCTCTGAGTTATAGGCAGTTGCGCGGAGACTTGATACAAACCTTCCGTATCGTGCGTGGCATGGATTGCGCCCTCCTATGTGATGACTTTTTCCAACTTGCCACTACAAAAAATCTCCGAGGTCATCCATTCAAACTAAGTGTGCCCCAAGTAAGATTGGATGTGAGGAAGTATTTTTTCACCAACCGTGTCGTGGAACCATGGAATAACCTACCTGAGGCGATTGTTATGTCCCAGTCTGTGTATACATTCAAACATCGGCTTGACATACATATGTTACAGTACCACGAAGACTATGTGCCTACTTAACCTTAACAATATCAGTGTACCACATAAACCTGCCTGCATTCACTTGACTGTAACTTCTTTAATTTGCTTCTTATTCTTGCTACTTTTATGTAACAAATAGGGATTTCAAAGGCGTAAGCCTATTTTCCTCAAATACACTGAACTGAACTGAACTGAACTGAACTGACTATGCAGTCAGCAAGGTCACATCTCGATGATGATCTCGTGACCTCTACTGTCCACTCTTCGTTTCGACCATGTTGTCTACGATGAATTCGTCCTCTCTCACCTCCACTGGTGTTTATAAACAGTAGCTCTGACTGCTATATTATCTCTCACCCGACAAGGAGCGTTCCGAACCCTCATACGTTGTCAGCAATCATCACAATACTATCCCATTGCATTTAGTGAAGCAGTTTTTTTCTACATTTTTTTAAAAATTGGTGGCTCGCCGAACTCCGCCTCCGATTTAACCCTAGGAGTTTTTTACTGCTTATTTTCCAGTTCACCGTATATGCCAAAGATTGTTGACTTTGTTTTAAAAATTGCAAATCGTTTTGAATCGGATATGTTTACCATACTACTCATTTCTGCTGTTCATATGGATGCTCACATAGTGCAGCAACTATCCACTTTGTATTTATTTAAACCACGGTACTAAGTTTGTAATGATGGGGCCCCCTGGGCCTTAAATATACAATTTATTATTTTTATTTAATCTAATGTCAACAATTATCGGCCTGTCAGCCTAACCCCCATTTGTTGTAAATTAATGGAATCTATAATTAAGAAGGCGACCATGGAGTTTCTGGAGGAAAACCGATTACTCTCAGGGTTCCGGCATGACTTCAGACAGAATCGCTCTTGTCTTTCCAGTTTATTGCTCTCAACGGAACAGTGGACTCATGCACTGGAGAAAGATGGTAGGGTTGAAGTCATATGACCCTGATTTAAATAAAGCGTTTGGCAGTGTCCTAAACAAACGTTTAATCTATAAATTAGCTGAAATTGGAATACGAGTAATGCTCCTGACATGATTGCAGATTTTCTTACAGGAAGATTCCAAACTGTGTGCATCGATACCTCAAAGTAAACAACTAATCCCTTTCTGAATGGTATCCCCCAAGACTCCTTCTTAGGGCTGCTACTCTTCTTAGTCTACATCAAAGACTGTGTTGATGACCTGATTTGCAGCGCCATCATGTTTGCAGACGATTTTAAATTGTGGAGAGCCATCAGAACTGATGCCGACAGGCCCGCATATTAAGAGAGTCCCAAGCGTCTTAGCAGCTGGTCTGCACGTTGGCTCTTGGGTTTTAACGTTGCGAAGTATGTGGTCCTAAGACTTCCTACGAGAGGGACCAGTCAGGAATAAGATTCCTACCAATACCTTCTCGATGGGCAGTCCCTTTCAATTATCGAGGAGCAGAAGGGCCTCAGTGTTTCAATAAACTCCTCATTCAAACCATCTTTGCAGTGTCTAAAGGCAGCTAAAAGCGCGACACAGGTTTTAATTGCACTCAGACAAGGATTATTGCAGATTGATAAGGAACTATCCCAAAATACCTGCGGGGCATTTGTTCAATCTAACTTGGAGTATTCCGTACAGGCCTGGGGCCTGTGGCTTGAAAAAGGATTATCTACAGCTGGAACGAGTGCAGGTGAGGGCTACAAAGATGGTCAAGAATCTTAGTCATCTGCCTAATGAAGCCAGACGGGCTGAACTTGATTTTTTTCCTCTTAGTTGGAGGCAACTCCGCAGTGAGGTCATCAAACCTACCAGATTGTCAGAGGCTGCGATTGTGCTCTAGAATTTGCTTACTTCTTCGAATTGCCTGGGACGGAACATCTGCGGGGTCATAAATTTAAACTGCAGAGGAAGTTGGTCCATGCAGACGTCCCCCGACTGCCTTTTAGCAGAGGGCCGTTTGAGCATGGAACGGACTCCCTGACGACGTGGTCCTTTTAGCAACTTTTGACTCATTGAAATGCAAAATAGACAACCATTCGCTGATAAACTATTGTACATATAATGAAGGCTGTGTCAGTAGCGGCAGCTTGTGCCTGGCCTACACATATCGATGACCTTACATTTTCATTTGTCAAATTTATTATTGTTAACATTTATTCTATTGTCCTTTTTGAGAGTGAATAGAGAGTTAAAGGGCAAAGCCTTATTCCATCAATAAAGTGACTTAAAGTGACTGAACAGGGGAAGAGATAGTTAGTTTTAAAAACGTAAAAACTGCAGTTAACTAAAGTTTACGTAAAATATACGTACAATTAATATGCGTGTAAGATTACCTTGAATATCCTATGGGGTCTTCGGAGACACGCGTCTATAAAGCCGACATTTGAATGAGGCTCAGCTATGTGGCTTTACTCACCGATGGAGTTTTCGTTTTTATATAAGTGATTGACCCCTGACACTGACGCCAAATGCAACCGTAAATAGGTTATATTAGCACCAATTATTGTCCATCCTCTTGCTATAACCAACTGGTGCACACATTGAGCCTGTTGCATGCACTGAACATCCAACCGGGCTATGTGAAGCCGCGTTTTCGCTACATAATTTTAGATTGCATCAGTAATTCACGCAGACAATCCCAAAGATGAGGTGGAGCAGTTTCGGTAAAAAAAAAAAACTGGGGGAATAAGTACAAAGACCGTCTTCTTCGTCGGTAGGCTGCGTACGCAAATTACCCCTCATTTACACAGGAAACTAATAAAGTGCTGATGAAGTAAATATACAGGGAAATCTCGCCTGTGGGCAACCAAGTCTCAGTGTGATGTTAACACCGTATCCTTTCTTGGACACTCTAGGTTACATATAATCTTCACTGACATGCACAAGTATAAATCGATGCACAGCTTGAATACGTTCCTAAAATAGATACACTTTCAGGAAGAATGATTGAGTTACTGATTTGACCTACAAACATTCATGCCCACGTAAGCACCATTGATAGGCTCAAGACAGACTCCACAGCAGCCGCTAAAGTGCAGGCTTCTTAAATGCCTGTTAATCATATCATGCAGCTAATCAGATGCCGCTGAGGTTAACCAGGGGTAAACTCTACGTGAAGGAACTTAGATTTCTGTTGTCTGCTCGTATGAAGCCATATCTTGTTTTCACCTTCACTTAAGAGTCCTGTGTACTTTGCCTGGGAGGGATAAACACGGAAGATGACATAATAGTCTTAAATTATTGAAGAAACATAAGGGCCTTTCGCAACGCCTCCAGCCAAAGGCAGTGACATATATTTATCCATATTAATGAAAACCCCTGTATCTTAAATCAATAAGATACGAATGATCCCTAGAATATTCTATGAGTTTAGCCCATATATGAATTATTTTGAGAGAAATTTTTTTCAAAATACCTTCTCACTGGTTTCGGATTTCATGTGAGTTGGCAATTATCATTAAATTTATCAAGGGAGGTTAACATTTGACTTAATGACCCATACGAATGGGAGAATTGTTACCTTTAATTAAGGGGCATGAAAATACAAAAACCAGCCCGTATGATAAAGAATAGTGTCGGCAAAACTGTGCTCTTACCTATTCTCGAAACCACTGCCGTATCTCCACATTTAGATACCGAGATGATTTCTTTTCGAAGGATGATTCGAATAAAATATCCAAAGACGCCGCAGAAAGTTGGGATTTACACCACACTGTACATAAAAGAGAAAGTAGGTATTAGACCTTCATGTATTTGCAAGTACTCTACCGAAATATCCTTTTCATTTTTCATACTGGTTGCCAATCCAAGGAACAATGGACATTGGACAGTTAAGCCTCTCCTATAGCAATTTCGCATACAAAGTTAATTCCTAATTTCTACTATTTTCCAAGGCTTTCATCACACATAGTAATTGCGGCTGCACAAATGTAACGATGAACAGCAGCCGCCATTCTCGGCAATATCAACATGGGTCCTCTTATAAGCATGCAGTAAGGATATATTATTTATATTCGCATGAAAGATTCCATCCTCTCAATATCGGTTGACCTGTTATCTGGGATATTGCTTAGTGGAAAACCAAACTACCCGTGAGATTTTTTAAAATGAGGCCGACTACCAAATGAATGGCATTGTCCCCTTTGATTAATGTTTAAAAATTGCGGACTTTAATTGGAAATTTCGAACGAAATTAATATATTTAGAAAATATTACACTGAAATGCTTGCACCGATTTGTAGCATAAGTGGACAGAACTGGATTAGCCTGAACGCAGTGCCCCGCAATTATTAAGAATATTGCATGTATCAGATTAGAGAAGCCTCATTTTTGCGTACAAAGGCAATTTTTCAAAGGAAAGAGGAATTTTAAAGGGTACAAATTAAGTTCGACCTAAAACTCAAAAGATTCAAAGAGGGATACGAATCAATTTGCAGGGCCAGAACGCGCAAAATTAAACTCTGATAATTAGTAGCCCACATACACAGAAGCGCTGGCATGGGCTATGAGCGCGAGGTTGAGACGTACGTGTATGATCGTGAATGATGCATTTTTGAGATTTTATAATGTTAGTTACCCTGGGTTATGCGTTCAATACCCACCAGGTGTCGTAAGGGATATCTCCGTATCGCCACACACCTGCCCGTTATCTATTATTTGGTTGTATTTCACAAAATTTTACGATGCATGCTGTTTGTCACCCGATTTCCCTAGATCGTTCAAATATTAATAACTTAAATATACTACAAAGGATTGATAGGTTCATAGGGGACGGACAAATAAGATGCTAGAAATGTCACAATATGTCTTCTGATTTTCAAATGCTAAAACTTCCGTGGAATGCTGCTCACTAGATCGGTCTTCGTTTTGCGAAACTGAACATTTTACCGGTTGGGTTTCTGTCTGTCTATCTATCTGTCGGTCTGTCTGTATAAGATAGCGAATGATGCCGTGGTTATAGTCCCCATCCAGCCACATAATGTGTGGTAATTGAAATGATCCCGATGGTTGCATGCTTCTTAAAATCATTGATGACACCTATCTTGAGCTCCAAAATTTTCAATTTACTTTGAAGATTGTTTATTGAGCGTGCTAAAATGGGAGGCTCTGTCCACAAGTCATGGACGAACGCACGAGACTACTCACTTCTTAGTATCTAAAAGCGGGTCCGAGTTCGGAGAATAGCATCTAAAGTAACAAAAGAGTCGGTTATGGTACGTTTGTAACTTAGGGAAAACAAAATTTAATTGCGAGAGTCCACTGCTCCGTTAAATTCTGAAGAAAAAAATTCAACGGGAGTTTAAGATGGCAGCAGCTGATTCATTTCAGATGCGGTCCAAGGAGAAAAATAATTAGGTCCATTAGTCCGTGGATTTACGTGCTTCCATGTGAAACATGTAAAGATTCTTACTGTAGGTAAGCTCTTGGGTCAACTAGTAAAACATTTAGCTCGACATTCAACCAGATCAATCTTCGACTTCCATGCTTTCGCAGCCTGCGGTTGTAAGTATGCTTGATAACCGATACCCAGTGAACTCTAAATAGCAATTCAAATCACCATTTTTATTGTTAGTCAGTGTGACTCGAGATCTATGTTTGAATAAATATGCTTAGTACACATCTGCATGCAAATTATCACTGCCTCTGGTCCTCCTTCAAGTCTTAACATATTTATCGTAAGAGTTGACATTACCTTGAGGCCACGCGGAAATATAAGCGCTAAGTGTGCATCTTGAATGTAACGGTAGAAGTATATTAACTCACCGTTGCAAAGTTCTCGAAGAAAAGGGGCCTGAGTTTATATTCAGGATTTTATGTTTCCTCAATAGATGTTGGTGTCACCGACTAACTAACTTGTTTACTTCAGCGTTATATTCAATGAGAATAAAAGCAGGTCACACTCGTCTCTGTAACTTCATATTTAAAAAGCTTCATTAGATTACTTGCTGTTTCATATCCCAGTTTCACATGAAACAGACTGAAAGAAAACTTTACGTGGAGACTGCTGATCTCGGCCGCTCTCACTTTTTTTCAATCTGTAAAATGCACACTTTAAATACTAGCTCCTGACTGTTGTCCGTCTTCAGTACTTCACCCGAATTTAGTGTTACCCTCAGAGAATTTTGCATTACGCCATCATAACCCATTTCGCTGCTCATAACGAGAGCTTGTCGCTAACAGCCCTCATAACGACGCCTGTTATCCTTGTTCAAGGCCTCACAGTCATTCACCTTCCCAGCGAGCGTTTCCAGACTTGCTGACCTGCAGCCAATTAACTGACCTCCGCACGATACACCACGCGTCCACTCGGGATTCCTTCTGATGATTGTAGTGCTTGGAGCCAAAACACTGCCTAGACACTACAAGCTTTTTAGAATACAAAAAACATGTTTAGTAGGTTTTCGTTGAGGTACTATCAACCACCAGGGCCCTTGATCCATGCAAACACCATAATGATAAAGATGCTTCTCAAAAACGACTATCATTAACTTGGAAGGAATTTGCCGCCTATTCTATTAGAACCATTGAAGCTCTCTTGCAATCAAACAGGAGACAATTGGAAATCGGAAGGTTTTTAAGGTGTTTGATCGAGCCATCCTAGTCTCTGATATAATTTCGGTGCAATGGGCACGGAAACATTAATATAATCGCACATTCACAACTACAAAAAGCTCAATTGCCACCAACTGAATTTTAACCGCACGACTTAAGAAACTTTATTGAGTGTAATTTTAAACCCATTAAACGACTGACTAATCAGCCTGGCCTAAAGCTAAGTATTTTTCCCAAAAATGTGTCTCAAACTACCCCGTTCTCTATGCCAGGCTATAGTTATCGAAGCTGACTGTTCATGAAAAGGAATTATGTTGAAACACTGTGACGTTAATGTGAAATCCATCTTCCTCCATCCCACCAAGGTCTGTGCATATGCGGCTATACTTCTTGGACAAAAAGAATTTCATCCTCCTGAGCCTTCTTTTCTGCATCACTGTCTCGGCCTCTATTCTCATCGGTACTCAGGGTCCACCCGTTCTTTTGAGAACTACCATTAACGGCTCGGACGTTCTTTCTCAGAAGAGTGAACTTGCGATCGGACCTTTCGATATAAAGACACAGCCTTTATACATTTACCAGCGGGAAATATGGCTGTCAGCAGTCCTTCATATCAAACCTCTTTCCGGTACTTTGACCATTCGTTTGCGCTTTATTATCATCAAACTTGGATGTCCCTAATGTCAGTCCGGTTCCTAATTGCACGTTCTTGCCGGGCAGTTTTTAGCACGCACATCGGAATATCACCCCCGCCGCAACCACCACCACCACCACCACCACCACCACCACCACCACTACCGTCATGGTCATTGCATTCGTTATCAGCATCTGCGGTTGCAAGCAAAGAAGTCAAACAGTGATCGAGGCTCCATTGGCGGCTTGTGCATGGTCTTTTGTAGTGGGGCGTGCTTTCGCAGCATCTACCTCACACCTCTGCCAAATCCACGATGTCCAAACATCGGGAGATGGGAGTAGCTTGCCTGCACATAGAAAATGCAGCTTGGTACACATTTCTGCACAAACTGCTATCAATACCATTTTTATGTTACGTCAGTACCAAAAAGGAATTTATAGACCGCGACCCTAACTGTTCGCTTGTATTCTCCACTATTGTTCCACGAGTATTTGACTGGCCCCTAAATGACCCCAACACCTGTCACCACATTGACGCTGACTGACGCATTTATTTCTCATTTTTTCAGCTGCCCTATCGGTCCCCTTCCACATATACGTCTCTATCGGCTGCAGATCACTGCAGAGTGAGGTGTCTTCGAATGCTCGTCCGCAGAGCCTCATGTGGATGCGGAACTTCTCCAACTCTTTGCTACTTACCTGTTACGGCCAGGTTAGTGGAAATGTTCTCACTAGTCCCGTACATGCGTCAACACTGTCTAGATGTTTTGCTTTGAAGCTCGCTGTCCCCCTCTTCGAATCCTTTTCAATATACAAAACCAATCAGACAAGTATTATTCCACTTTACTTCTGATGCAAAAATTTATTTCGGACGAAAGACAGCCACAAGTAAGGAAAACTGCCGTTTCACAGCGATCGAATACCTCATTAATCGGTGCAATGAACTGCAAGACTTCCAATTGGCTATTTGACCAACTGCATTTGCTTTAAAGGCTCCGAAGCGTCTGTTAAGGACTTCAGATGATTCTATAAATAAAAGTAGACAAGGTTACAAATGACTAGATAATGCTATTATTTGACCCGAGGTGCAATGGCATCCACTCAGTGGGATCCAACCCACGCGTTCCCGCCGCGCCAGCCATTTGTGCCTTCTTTCCGCTTCAAGTATTTTTGACTTGGTCATGACACTAAGCTCAGGTTGGAGAGGATAAGAGATTCGCTAGACGCTACGCAAATCCATTATCAAACTATACACTAAATCACGCACACGTGACCGTCCTTGCATCCACCATGCTGTGAAATACGCAATTGACATCCCGATATCGTTGTTTACTTCGATAACATTGAATTTAAAGAAACACTTAACCGAGAAATTTCTTCAGACCTACACCGCTAGTGTGCATGCGGATGCATTTTTAACTCTTAGATATCTGTCTAGAAACTTACTTTTCCTTTGCCAAACGGTACTGTCAGCCAAAAAGACGCTTCCTATGGGTTTACATATATCCAGATTTTCGCGGGAAACCATGTTGCGGGAATTAGAAGAAGTATCTCTTCTCGCAGTTAATCCAAAATTGTGGCCGCGCTATGTAGATGGTGCACTGGCTATCGTCGAGATCGGTGGATCACGGTATACCTCAGTTTATCACAAAGCTGCATATTCAGAGATCATCCTGCGTTACAAGGGTTACTATCATGTCCCTCAGACACTGCCTTCCATCTCGAGCTAAAGACTCGTTGCTCTCACAACGACAATTATTGTGCAGGAATAAAACACCTTTTGAACTTATTCTTCTACAATGAGTCCGCAATTGGTTCTGCGTCAGTGCATTAGGCATCAGGAGCACACAGAAGGAGTATTTCTAACGTTACGGCCGCCCGGGCATCAAAACGAGTTACATAGCGGCGTCAAAATTTAGACGTTAGTGTTCGGGGATTGGACATAGCGTTATGATATGTGCCCATGACGGGGAGACGGTGGGGGAGGGGATGACAGGTCAATAAGAATCCGAATAGGAATTGGCAGCTGTAGTTATGGGGGCGAGCAGGCGGTCAATGGACCCTGCACGTAGACCTTCATGATGATCGAACCGGTGACTGATACTGCCTGTGTTGTTTTATATCGGCCACATCGATCTTTTCAGTGCCGTTCCACTAGAAGCGGTGTTCCCATGACAGGATTTGCGCGAAGATGAGAGACAGGGGGTCCCACTGACGGACAGTTAGCTTGCGTTTGCGGGTCGTAAAAGCAAATGACAGAATCGAAAGTACTACTACTACTACCACCACCACCACCTGCTTGGGCAGTCAGTGGATTCTGTACGCTGCAGGAGGCTGGGTGGGTAACTTGAAGTGTGATTAAACTCACGGCTCCTGGTGGGGGCCTCGTAGCTTAGTTGCCTAGTGTTGACTATACTAAATCCTTTCCCTTGTTGGCGTGGGTTAGTATCCCACCGAGCCGCCGGGGTTTTCACAGGTTTCAAGTAGTTATTCAAAATCTGCCAAAATCCCTTACTTATGGTCATTATCGTAGTCGAGGGTAATTTCGGCATTAAAACCCAGGGTGGCTAGCACTTTCAAGGAGTAGCCCCAATGTTGCGTGCCCCTTTGGTCACTCGTATTCTTTTAGTAGTATCAAATTGGCATTAGGTTGTAAGGCAGGGACTAAGAATTTGTAAACTGCTTGCGCTGGAATACCAATAGGATTGTCCGGTAGGTTTTCATATACATTTCTAATTTCCACGTCATGTGGTTTAGAGGTCTATTGCGAAACATAAATTCCAGGAAATTTAAACAGACCTTGGCGAAGCTCTTTAAGATGATAATGTATAGTGTGTTTTTTCAAGACTGGCTCTCCGGCTTGCTGTCAGACCTATGAGTAACACACAGCTATATTCAACTGATGCATAGAGCTTATAATTTATTGGATCATCGGAGCACGTTCTACTATCGAGACTGAAAACTACACTCCTACATCTTCATGTATACTATTGAGAATCGCTCACCTTTGTCGACGCACAAACGCTTAGGGTCTCCAAAAGCAAGATGGCGTGAGATATAATTCCGTACTTGAATAAACGCACACTGATGCAAATAGCGCATCGAAGCAGATCCAGGCACAAAACGCTATTTAACCTGTTAGTTCCTTAAAAGCTGCCTTACATTGTAGTGCCTGGTGATTTTGACCACAAAAATGTTTCCTGGTGCACCATGGACACATTTTCACATTTTAGGTTTTTCGGTGCAGATGCAGAAATCATCAAGGCCGTCTTGAGTCGCTGTCATTCGAAGTTATCACCGATGCTGTCCGGTCGATGAGCAAAAGTGAAAGTTAAGGCTTCTAACTCGTCATTATTTCAGACCTGCACGGAAAAACTCATCGCCCACCTGCCCGTTGTGGGGTGTGACTTGCACACCTTTCATGTCAACTTCTCAGCCCAATCTGCGACGTCATCCTCGTCAGCCTTCGCCACTGCCCCTAAAAAGCGGACAAAATCTCCTCCATCCGATGTTTCTGCGACATCTTTTATTGAAGTTTCCAGCGTGGAGTTCATTTTGCAGACTTTCAACCCACCTTTCAGCTACTTTGAGTTATTTTCGCGCTTCTTCGCCTTCTTCTCGAGCACTCTTCTCCTGGTAAGTCCTAAATAAATAACTATATACGTTCGTTAATTTGGCACCCTCAAGGGTTCTTTCACGGTAAATAAGAAAAGCATTTCGGTGTAAATTTTAGAACAAGCCCCTGTACAGTGTTCATTTGACTATGAAAAACTCCCTTAAATTTGGTTTAACAAGACAAAATGAATTTAATTTCTTACTTTTTAAGGAGGAACAAAACTGTCGCTCATGGGAAGGTTAATTTGCCTAAGGGATAGGACCGTCCTGCAGGTGAGAGTATAAGGATTTAAAACATACCCCATCACGGAGGAATTTATAAAACGGATGAGACTATTCGCTGTAGATGCGATCGTAATATTTGTTTGGAATGACAGCAAAAGGCAAGTGCCAAGGTGGCGAGACAGGAGGACCCCACCGCGATCGATCACAACCCACTTCGAGTCAAAGCGAGCACGGGGACATTAAAGGCCGCGGGGACCATCAAAGCGCGAAGAGATGCGACCGTGACACGTCTTTGCTGACCAAACAAGTCACCAGTAGGTGGCGAAAACGGAGGACTTCGCCGTGATCGTGAACAGATCGCTTAAGGTCGATATTAAAAGCCGCGAAGATGATCTCTGCAAAGGGGGAGGGCTGAATATCGATGGATTTAACAGCCGATTAAAAAAACATGGGGTTGTAAATATCTAAGTGAGTTTTTATTTGAACAAGTAAAACATGTATTGTATGCTCTTAAATCCCAGAAAGACCCCTTTTCAACTTCTAGCATTTGAGTGCTCGGGAACAAAAAGACCGCTAATTACTTTATGCTTTCAGAGTTAAGATGTCTTCGTAATTTCGATTGGAAGACTGATAATTTAGTCGTGACCTAAGTTCTAGTGAAAGATTATTCCAAAGGAAGGCATGATCTCGTCCGTACACGCCTGAAATTGCACCTATCATCCGCACCCAAAATTTCACGTGCTAGACGCCTTGATGTCGCCAAAATCCGCCAACCCGGCACTGTCGAGGCCCTGGACAGAGAAATCCGGTCCTGTTTTACTACACGAACAGACGGAGAAGGCAGTAGTGAGTGGTCATCACTGAAGGCATTAGTCTATGGGGCGGCTGAGAAAATCCTTGGGTTTACTCAACGACGCCACAGTGATTGGATCAACGGAAGAACCCTACAGTTGTCTGCTCAGACAGCTCGAGCCAGGTCCCGCAACGATGCTTCCTTCCGCTAACTCCGAAAGATGACGGCAAAATCGGCTAAGGAAGACCGGAAAAAAATATTGGCCTGAAATAGCGACCTCGATGGAGCAAGCCTCAAATGTAAGTGACACTCGAAAACTCTACCAAATCATTCGGCAAGTTAGTGGTAGGCGCTCTACACTGAACGACTCTGTTAGTGACGTGAATGGCAACTTTATTGCTGGAAACCCGGCCGAGGTCTGGCGTGAGCACTTCGAGAACCTCCTCAATTCCGATACCGAGCCCAGGATCCCCTTACCACGTGCAACGGAGTCTCCTGCATCTCCTGCTTATGCATTTTCATGCGACACTCCTTCTGAAGGAGAAGTCACTGATGCCATAAGGAGGTTGTGCAACAACAAGGCACCTGGAGAGGACGGTATACCCTCTGAAATGTACAAGTCTTGTGTCGACACACTAACGCCCTGGCTTCATGAAGTGACTGTACAAGCGTGAAGAGACGAGGTTGTTCCTGATGACTGGGGCTCAGACATCCTTGTGCCTGTCCATAAAAAGCAAGACAAAACAAGATGCAAAAACTACCGTGGCATAAGTCTTATCGACGTTGCTGCTTAAATATTGGCTATTGTCCTTCTCAGGCGATTCCAGGCTGTTCGTGACGAGGCCCAACCAAGCCGGATTCCGTGCTGGGCGTGGATGTGTGGACCAAATATTCACATCCTTGAATCCAGCCATAGATACCAGCAACCGACAGCCGTATGTTTTGTCGACTTCGCCGCCGCGTTTCGATTCCGTCCATCGTGAATCCTTATGGCGGATAACGACACTAGATCGCCTACCATCAAAAATCATCGCCATGATCAAGGCCTATTACAACTCAACCACTGCACGAGTTTTGGTCCATAACAATCTTTCACAAGGATTCGATATCCGGTCTGGCGTTCGACAAGGTTGTATTTTGTTGCTCATCCTGTTCAACTACGCTATCGACTGGATTCTTGGGAAGGCCGTGTATGAAGAGGATGGTGTTGAGATTGCACCCGGACGCCGGCTGGCTGACCTCGACTACGCAGATGATATCACCTTACTAGCCGCAAACCTTGGTGCTCTACAGTCTATGGTGTCGCGGGTGAATGAAGTCGCTAAATCGGTCGGCTTGTCCATAAACGCGGGGAAGACCAACGTTTTTCAAGCTGCATCCCTGCCCAGGTAAAAGCACCTTTCGAGATTAATGGCTGTCAACTTGAAGAGGTAGACAGTTTCAAATACATTGGGACGAGGTTGCTGCCGAATGGACAGAGAAAGGATGACATTATCTCCCGAATCGATACTGTTCGTCGGGTTTTCTCATGCCTAAGAAAGTGCCTGTGGACCCGACGTGACATTTATATCGATACAATGATTCGCATATACCGTGCGTCTGTCCGGTCTGTCCTTCTCTATGGTTGTGAATGCTAGGCTACACACATAGAAGATGAGCGAAAACTGGAGGCACTTGACCACCACTGCTTGAGGACCATTCTCCGAGTGAAGTACACAGACTTCGTCTCAAATGAGACAGTTCACAATCGCTGCGAAAATATCGCAAGGATATCAAAAGACATCCAAGAACGGTGACTGAGGTTGTTCGGACACGTTCTTCGTCGCCCACCTTACGAGCTCAGTGTTACTGCCCTTGAACCGACTACACTACCCAATTGTAAAATTCGAAGAGGCGGTCAGCTCAAAACCTGGCTCGACACAGTTCGTCATGGAAGTTGTTCTTGGACCTTCGGTATTCGGCGTCCGTCGTTGGCGAAGAGAATGGATTGGACTGTCCAGGTCTGCTGCCGCGGATCGTCATGCGTGGAGGAGCACAATTCGTGACATCGAGGCTGGCTAGATCAGGCATGATTGCTGCCGTAACATGTACAAGTAAGTACATATTTGAATGCAAAAAGAGCGAGGTCTAAACAGACCTAGAGCAAAGAGGCGGGGGAATAAGGATCACGGATTTACATGTGACAGAAAACCAATCCACTGGAATGAAATCATCAATAAATGGAAGAGTTAATGCGAAACAGGAGGCAAAGAACAGCTTCGAGTCTTTACGAGTTTTCTCTTTTACCCAATGCCTTGTGTTGAGGTTGTCTTTGCACCCATTTGCGGTTCTACCATCGGACCGTCCTGTGCTGCGGGCTGCTTTTGTTGGCAAATAAGCCGAACAACCAGTCTCTAGCCCATTACATGTTTGATTGGGATGCTGTGTGATTAAATCTGGTCAGCATCTTTCATACTTCTGTTACTATGTACGCCTCCTACCGTACCAGTCGATAGCGTCTCCCCCACTATCGCTGTTTTGCCAGATTATTTCAGCATGAATTTTGGAACTTTAGACGGATGTATTGCAGGACTTGATGATGACGCCCACCTTCAAATCTAGGCCCTACGTGGAATTGTTGTCCTGTGAAGCCACTTCACGTAAACACTGACGAATTACAGATTTTCCGGATGGCCGTGATCTTGGCGCTCTGGTTGGACTTATCAAAGAGTACTTTCTCACCCAGCATCAGCAGCTTCCCTTTTGTGTGCGCCAGATAAAGTGTCTAACTGAGTCATTGTGCATGCGAGAGCGCCTGTAGTGTGAGCGAGGAAAGAGTGAGGTAGCTTAATTGTACCGACTTCCGCTTGGCTCATCGTCGTTGCCCTTGCCAACTGAGAGGACCAATGAATGCCCAGGCTCCTACTTATCGAAACGGAAGAATCAAGACAAATTGCCAGATAGAACGTTGTGGGGCGAGTCGCAAATTAAAAGGCTTCTATCCAACAGTGCGAAAGCTCGCGTCTTTCTCCACCCTGTTATTTTAAAGTAGATCACCTCTTCACACCGCGATGGTTGTCTCAGTTGGTGTCTCAGAGGTTACTAGCTCTGGTGATAGAGGGTTGTGAATAAACGACCAATAGCTGACACTGTAATTATTATAATTCTCTTAAATGCTGTGCTATTTTGCATGTGCATCAGGGCATCGGTTGACCGACCTGGATTAAGCTGACAATATCGTATTTCTAGTGCCAATTTAAAACCAATTACGGAATTTTTACCCTCTCGAGTGAACGCAGCAGCTAAACTAGTTCTTTTATCCCGCTCGACTGTAACGAATCATGAATTGCCGATCGGCATCCATAGCCGAAATTGGGCACTACCCTTTGCGAACGCCTTCAAAATCTGGATATTCTTGAACGTCGGCTGCGAAAAAAGACTATCTGCAAAATGCGAAAATCACATGATCAGGCAGAGGACAGACTACGTATACCCGGTTTTAACCCGGGGAACTTTTGTGCTTTTTGATTTTCGAAGGTTAGCGATAGCTCAAGCTCCCCGAACCATAGAAAACAAAAACGCTCCAGCCATCTTCCTCAAATAATGTCGGCAGTTAATTATCGGAGTGTCTCAGTTCAGTTCAGTTAATTATTGGAGTGTCTCGTTTTGTCCCCGATCAGGGCAAAAGGAGACAGTCTGTTTCCGTTGGAACAACATCCCGAGGATACCTCAGGTCATCCCAGAAAGACGACTGAGGTGGTTTGGGCACCCTTCTCTTCGTCTGCCCCTTGAGTTCGGCGTCTTCATCCGTGACCGGCCGCTGCCGCCGGCGCCAAGCTGGTAGCGCCGAAGAGGTCGGGCGCACCAGCCCCAATTACTCAGGCCTTTCCACATAACCATATCCTACAAAGGGCACCATTGAGCCTGAAGAACATAACCTACAAAGAGAGACTGAAACGACCATTTCTGGCTTATTAGCCGTCGTCAGCCAGCCATACCCAACCCCCGCTTTTGCAACCCCTGGAGTTAGAACTGAGAAGAACTAGATCACTTCTAATAACAACAATATCAAGCAGAAAATAAATGCACCTTCAGGTCACAACTGGCCAGATGTCCGGGGTCATGGTTGACTAAAATAGAGTAATAGGTAATTTTATCCTGCTTATACTAATTGCCGCTGTGCGACTGCTCGAATGTGAGCACCAGGTCACAATTGAACGAGCATGTCTCGTAATGCCATCGGTGAGCGTCCAACTATCATTTCTTCATATTGTTGGATATTGAAATTGTTCATTCGTCACATCCTCGTAGCCTGCTCGACTTTATTGCTTATGTCCACTCTAGTAGTTTCGGAATCCGAGTTTTGTTGATCCAGACATGGTTATCTCCATCCATGGCTGTTCGTTGACTGTCGTTTCTCTCCTGTCCCCCCCCCATCCCCTCCCTCCATAGAAAGATTTTGTGGCTTTGGAACTGCACGACTCCCATATTTAAGGCATTCCTCTATGCCTGTGGTTGGCTGTTACAGACAGATGTTTGTCACTCCTGAAATGTTCCCGTAGACACTCAAATGAGGACCTTTTAGAATAATTCGGTCACCACACACGAACCGGCGAGTTCCAGGAAGTAGAGGAAAAGAACGAGCGGCCATCGCTAAAAACAGAGTTTTATTTGCCTGCAGTTTTTGATTCACGTCCGGGGCCATCGTAAACCCCATCCTTTCTATTCATTCGGACATTTTCTTGCTTCTGCTATTTCGTATGCACACACAGACGGAGGTGAATAATTACTTTGGTTGTTGCCTCATTCGGTTCCAGTTATACTTCCTGGCCGCTATGGGAAAGTTCGAACTACGAAGGTGGACGATTGAACAACGATGGACACCTGTTATTCTGACCCTTCTCTTGTTCTATTACGGTCAGTTGAATTAATCTTTTGCCTTTGTTGCTAGCATGGCTCTGATGCACCTCAGGGTATCCTGCTCATTGGTTTGTATAGTTGAATAATTTAGCTTATCACCAGCCCAAGATCCACCTTTCTTGCATTAAAGCGTTTTTCTTTCCTTGCCGTTTTCTAGCCTAAGCAGATGTTATGTGATTTTCAAGGAAATTCTAATCGGGACTCTTGGATGGTTTTTTTAGCGCTAACTAGGAGAATTATCCTCCGAAAATGTGGTTTTCATCTGGTTTCGATGACCAGTGAGGGCGTCCTTCACAAGGTCCCAAATTGTATGCAGGAATTCATGTGCACCCGCGGACGCAGGTACATTGGGCGAACGCAAAGGCAATAGGCAGTCAGGGCCTCTGAGCATTTGCCCAACTGGCTTTTAAGAAAGGAAACTAAAGTACCACGGTCTTCGATAACGAAACATCTGCTGGACAGCGGTCACTCTGTTGACCTCAAAATAACTTTGCAAGTACTTGTTCGAGCAAGAATAACTCGGACTTTGCGCTACTTAGAAGCAGCCTTTATACCGCGGGAGAAACCCGACCTATACAAGGAGCTAGACCACGAGTCAATCTCCAGTTGCCGTGGTAATCTTCACGCCTAGATCATCTCACGACTGCGATTTGTGTTGACTCTTACTCCCCACCATATTTTGCCTATAGGATGTTTTAAGTAATGTCTTTCATCTGATCATTCTTTACAGTGAACCCCGAGTCTTGCTGTTTTGCATTCACATTCCGTGCAAATTTAAACTGCTGTCTGCTTCTATTCGTTGTCTATGTTATGCAAAGAAAGGTTGCAGTTGATAAACAGTTGCTAACTTTGTTGGAACCGATAAATCCTGTTGCTTAGGCCTTTTTTGACTTCATACACAAGAAAGAATGCTGTAAAGATCCTGACGTTGATAACGTCCATTGCTGCACTGCCAGACCGTCTATCCACCAAATTTACTGATTATTCAAACCAGCAGATGCCGACTGTTCTTTATGATTATAGTCTACCCAATGTGTTCTCTTCGGAAGTCCTTCCAAAACACTACCACCCTAGACGCCGTCGTAGACATATCTAAGAGCAAAACCTTGTTGCAGAAATAAAATTTCCACACTGAACGTACAGTAGATGTGTTATCTCATGACGTGCCAACCGAAATGATTACTTAAGTAAGATTCTAATATTACTTATCGTGCAGCATAATCTCCAAATACCGGTTTTTGGATGATCATGTTTCCACCGCCTACGAAACCTAAACCGCAAACATTTTTGTCATGGATTTTCGATGCTCCTATATATTTAAATATATGTCATAAGAAATATGCATAAAAATATTATTTCTTGCACTCTTTTGATAGAAAATTACGTCTTTTTAAAATGATTATGCATGAGATAGCACCTATACTGTATTTGCTGGGTCAGCTCCACAGAGTTAAAAATTTCCGTAATGTTAGCTTAACAATACTGAGGGAGAATGTAATGGCCATTTCTGGCTCATTAGCCGTTAGGAGCTAGTCATACCCGCCCCCAAGTGGTGCCCCACTCGAGGCTCGAACCCGCGACGTTTTTTATCAGAAGTCAAACGCTCTAACCATTGAGTCACTGGATCGTTGTCTTGCCGGTTTAGATCGGACATTCGTTGATGAACGCTCACCGATCGTTAATGAAGGTCCCTCGTCCCGTTCCGTAATGCCCGTACTCCAATGTCCGTACTCCGTCCGTCCCTTACATACATCTTTTTAATGATTAAAAATCGTTGTAGACGGCAGGGGAAGCCTTATTGGCTGCACTGAAACTCTTGCCTCCACGAGGTAACCTCCATGTATAACCGGTTTGCCACCTTGGCTGCTGATTTGGCTATTTGTTCATCAGGTCTGTTTATTCCGCACTTGGGCTTATGCGCAGACTTTGTCTGTGCTACATGGCAGTTCGACCGTCAATTTCGACGAGGTCCACCGTATGCTCCACACCAGGTGGTGCAGGGACGGTGACTTGCGCGTGAATTAGTTTTAAGTGATAGTAGCCTTGCGCTGCAGCTACCGCACTCTCTCCTCCTCCCCCACCTGAGTCCGGTGTCAAGACAGAGTCAAGAAGACCGGAGATGGGAGAGGGCACAGGTGGCTGGCGCGGCCTAAGCCGCCCCTGGGCGTGCCACCACACCTGGCTCGGATCCCACGGAGTGGGAGTGCCATAAAGGCCACATTAAGAAGGAGCCATTGCAACCTGACTCTCAGTCCGCCAGTCAGCCACTTCACACAAAAACACACATTGGGCTGACCACGCGGTCCGAGTTATCCCGTCAGTTGGCAACCTTCCAAGCCACGGCTTTTAGCGCACCGTAATAGTTTCAAGCGCGTCAGATTGTTTTATAGTGAGGAAAAATACGCTGAGCTCTCGACCTCACTCTCTCCCCACCCCCACAATCAGACCACTGTCCGAGCCAGTCAGTTGCCTGATGTGGGAGTGGGCGCATTGGCTGACGGATCGGCGTACCTGTCTTCGCGCGCCACAGCACGACCTGGCCCCCCATAACGCACACACCAGGATTCACAAACTCAGGGATATGGAGCAGCCATCGCCGTCTGACTCCCAGTTCACTGGTCAGCCACTGACACACACAGCACATACACTGAGCCGACGGCGTGGTCTGGTGGAAGCGTCAGATTGGCAGACTTCTCAGCCACGGTTTCTAGGGAAACCGTGATATACCGTGGTAAATGGTGATTGTGAGAGTGTTGTCGATGCATTGGTGTAGGTAGTGTGCGCTGATGTAGGTTAGCCTACGGTGGTTTACCGGAGGTTGTCATGGAGGCGCATGTGTCCTAATAGGCCCATGCGGTGTGTAAATGTGCGAAAGCAGTTAGGGCAGTGAAGGCGGGCACGTCGACTGTATGTCGGAGCCCCAGGCACTGGTTCACCAGCCTCCATGCGATGGATTCGCAGGTGACCGACCAGGCCGATGCGTGAGTTGAAGTTGCGGGTTCAGTGTGGGCAGGAGAAATCGGTAGAGGCTGGGAGGATGCCATTGCTGGTAGTGGGGGTGGCAGGAGCACTAAGAATGGCATTCCTGCCATTCTTACTGTGCTACATACTAGGAATAAAACGCGATGTACGGCCGAAATACGTTGCACGGTTGTGAATTCGCGTAGAAGATGAGCGAAAACAGGAGTTGTTGTACCACGGCTGCCACCAGTCAGTGTGCCTCACTCGAAGTAAGTGCGCACACAAGAAGTCACTTCGGTCACAGAAGAAATTGCACCCGAAGACAATTGCATGGAAGTAAATACCTGTTCTACGTGTCTGAAGGGCATTTATTGAGGGGAGGTAATTCAGTAGTTTTCGCTAGGTGCATTTATTTCTCGCGATCAAGAGTGCCTTCTACCAAGTTACTGATGACTGCTGAGTATTGTACTCTATTGTGGGCTTTGAAACGTTCCTCTGAGAGCCCGTTTCTGCGCGTGCTATTTTCGCTTTACTTTGACTCGCACGTGTGACAAGTGACTCACTTATTTCCATGTATTTTGCCTCGCGTATGCCACTACAATGCTACGCCGTACGCCGAGTTGGCATCTCTAGCGTTTCCAATTAATATTTTCAAGTTCTTTGTCGCTGCAGTTTTCGTGTAGCTTTTGCTAGTGGCCTGATTGTAGGACGGACTGCGGGTGGTTCCATTTGACTTTGATCTTCTAGTCTAGTTCTTAAACACCCGTTTGTCTAGCGATGACAAGGACTAGCGATCTGAACTGACCATTTCTGGCTTTTTCGTCGTCGTCAGCCGGCCACCTTCACGCAGACTTGCTCTAAGGCTGGCTGAAATGCCCATCGTGATCTCTCTCTTTTGATTCCTATCGACTGCCTCATCGCGTAGAGTCAAAAGTTCGCACAAAGAACCCGCCATTTTGTTGCTATCATTTGCTTTTCCCTTTTTCCCATTTTTAGACCCTTTTCATCCTCTAGTCTTTCTAGTCAATAGCTGGGTTCCAGAGGCCTGTGACTATATCTTCCATATTACCTTCCTCTCTGCGCTTCTCTTGTTCTGGCTTTGTGTCTACCATGGCATGCGGGTGGTAAGTACAGGGCTGCTGTTTTGTCTGAACAATGTTTGCACGTTATTTAAAGATGATCTACTACTACTACTACTACTACTACTACTACTACTACTACTACTACTACTACTACTACTACTACTACTACTACTACTACTACTACTACTACTACTACTACTACTACTACTAATACTACTACTACTACTACTACTACTATTACTACTGCTGCTACTAATGCTACAACTACTGCTACTACCACTACAACAAAAACTACTACTACTACTTCTAGTACTACTGCAGTAGTTGGCAACTTTGCCGGATCAAGAGCAGTAGAACTGAGCTCGTGAGGCGGCAGACGAAGGACGTGCCCAAGCCACCTCAGTTGTTTTTCTTGGATGGCCTGAAATATCCTCGTGATATTGTTGCAGCCAGTGCGGACTGCCTCGTTTGAGACATAGTCGGTGTACTTCCTCAGGCAGCAATGGTCAACTACCTTAAGTCTTCATAATCTACTGCGGAATAACCGCCTATTATTCACAAGCTTCCAACACGCAGGTGAAGCACGCGTGTCTGGGCTTTTTACTATTACCTATGTTGTCAGTTTGATAAAGAATTTTTATAGCTTATAATACTGACTGCGTGTTGATATCTTTTGAATATCATGCGGTTTTTCCGCAGTAGCTCATGGATTTAAACTCCAATATTCACATCAACTTTCGGTACGAATCTGAAAAGGTTTGTTCCGAAGGAGTTACTTCAATTTCGCTCCTTTATTTCCTCGGAAAGTAAACAAACCGGACGCTGCCTAAATGAGCAAAGCTGAGTAGATTGTTCGAAATCTCTCGAGACCAGATCGAGAAGTCGAAATTACTCCTGTTAGACCTGCTGGTTGCTATGTGCGACCTATGATCCAGTATGAACCGTTTTTGGGTTACACTTTTTGTTTCGAAGTCATACACCCCCTCCTCGCGTTACTCCCGACACCTGGAATTTCCTCCGGCTTGTACGATTTGCGAAAAAACACAACCCATGCATTTCAAAATAGTTCATTGTCTCACTCGTAGCCTCTTGTAGTTAACTAATTTGCGAGATCGCTACCAAGCAGTAGATCCTATAACTCAAGAAACATTAACTGCAGCTGTGAAATGTAATTTCGGTAGGCAATTATTACTTAAATGCCTGTTAACCGGCATAATCTCAATGTTTTACTCACGCCGAAATGCTGGCACTTTTAACTGCCCCACTCCTTTCCGACCACCTGCACGAACCACGTTAGCTAAACGCCTATTTAAGTAGCCTGCATCGTCTCATTGATTTGATATCTCCTTATAAGTCTAAATATTTTCTTAGAAATAATGCAGACATGTTTTTTTTCTCGTTCTACTTTTGCCGCGAATAAAGTCTAAATCTACTGCTTAGAGGTGCGTTATCTTCCAAGTTTTTAAGGGTTCTCAGTCCCCGGCTGATTTTGAATCCCTCCCATGGTGTCCCTATCTGCGCAAGCAGATGAAAAGGTGATTGTCTTGGGCAAGTGCATCTCAAGTATCGAAAAACGGAAAAAATGCAGCCGACTCTCGTGAAACCGTGTTGTAACCTATGCTCGAAATATAGGCTGCTCGTTAGTGACTATTCAAAAAAGTACACTTGTGCTTGGAGGATATTTAAGCACAAAGTCCACTTTGGGAAAATGTGCAAACGTACTTCTAATTTTGCTGGTTTATTTATTCGTTTTTTTGCATGGACAGGTCTCCTGTACGTCTAAAACTTCAGTTTCGTCAGTTACAGCGATTTTGAAGTTTTCGGAATTTTCTGCTTTCCTGAAAAGGTTGGTTCAGCATAGTTCAGTATATTTTAGGGTAATAGGCATTGCCTTTGAAGACCTTATTAATAAAAAAAATTTAACTGCAAAATTGCAGTCAAAATACACGTCATTGCAAAGTAGTCAATAGCATATTCAAGTAGAAGGAAATTGTTTTTAACAGTCAAGTCTGAGCACAGTTTCGATGATTGCCTATGTCAAATCCTAGATTTCAGTGTTATCTGTATATTTATGCAAAGCTTTTGTATGATGTAGCAGTTCCTTTTTGTAAGAAGGAACGATAATTGTCAAGCGAATATAAATACAGTTTATGTTCTAGTGTGGCAGTCGTGTCCGCCAGTATGACGTCTTCTGGCAGTTCGATCCAGGCACTGGTAATTATAAACGTCGTATTATTCATATATAAACTACAATCTGCCACCCTTTTAAAAACATTCGTTTTCTTACTGCTGCAGAACTTTTTTTTGGTGGGGCAGGGGTAAAGTGGGGAAGCAGCACAGGGATTTTCTTATGAAACTCGTGAGATTCCATGACTTGGGATGTCTACTTTAAATTTTTGTTATATTGATTTTTATGCAGACTAATGCCAATGTTCAACTCACACCGAAAGGTTGGCTTTTAACTTCTCACCTTTTCGGCCACCAGTGGGAACGACATAAGTTAGAAACTATTATTTAAGTAGTTCACATTGTTTCATCGATTTTCCATGCCCCTATAAATCCAAACCTCTTTTTTAGAAATAATACACAAGTATATTCTTTTTTTATACGTCTCTTGCAGCAAATAAGTCTTACAATCTGTTTGAAGAAGCCATATCTTCACATTTGTGAAAAAGGTTTTCTGTTCCTGGATAATTTTGAACCCCACCTGCATTCGTGCTGTACACTTTCTTCGTAGAATTTTGCAATAGATATTGCTTAGCATTGATAAAGGAACAAATACGACGTTACTTAAATAGACATTCGACGATCTTAAAAACCTCATAATTACAGGCTTAAAACCGAAAAATACCCGTTATTCGAGTGAGAAATTTAAATGGTACAAAAAGGAGTTACGTAAAGGATATGTTTGTGCATGGTTTTCATAAAGTATGTTTGGGTTTATAAGGCTATCGATAAGAAATGCCAAGTCCTGCTACTTAATTAGTAATTTTTCTTGTGGGATTTTTGCAGGTTGCTGAAAAAACGCCTTCGGCCTTCCGGTGCAAATAAAATATCCTTATATTATGTCGCCTGATAATCACCTTACTAATCCTTTCTCATCGAACTTGCATTTCACAATTTCACTTTCATGGGTTATATAACCTCGTATACCTCCGCATAATCCACGACCGTTTATTCATCAGACCTGGGTCGCTTTTCATTTCTCACCCCAACTACTAGGCAATTCCTCTCTCTCCTTAGAGTGCCTTCCGTCAGGTTGCCGGTGGCAAATATGCCAGAAGTGGCTATTTTGTTCTTCTGTCTATTTTTTGTGCTGCATTTATCTATTTTGCGTTTAACGTTTCAGTTGCCTTCATTTCTGTTCCTTTATACAGACTGATCGGTCGTTCCGTCAATTCTATTTGCCAAAACTCCTCGTTGTTGGTTCCATCTGGCTTCTACTAGTGTCTCTAACTTGTTGGAAGATGCACTCAAGTTACTCTGATCCACAGTTCGCGTTTTCAATGGACCAAACGGCAGTCGTCGTAAGTCTCCTTATCCCGTTTTCGTCTTTGGTTTTCCTTCCCTCTGCATTCAGCATTTTTCCTGTAGTCTTCCCACCTCTCACGTTTGTGGAACCTCAAAAGCTGCGATCCAGCTAGTCGATATGCTGAAATGAACTATACTTTGATCACCAAATCGGTTTTTTATTTGTCAGACTTGCTGACCCGTACTCCTGTAGCGCATATACAGGGCAGCTGAGGGAGGGATGCGACTTCTTGTGGTTTCTTGTCGCCTGTCGGTCTCATGTCTTTGCCTGGGGTCAGGGTCGTGCATTCTGGCATAGAGCGTGCAGCAATCTATGCGCCGCGAAGTCGAACTCTTCGCTTGCTTCTCGGATGTGGACAATGACTTCGGACTGCGGCTAGATCCTCGGAACTGTCAGTTCGTGCTCCTACATCCGTATTCAAGGCATTTCTGCGGTCTGGCCCACAGTTGAAGCATGCAATATAGTAAAGTACACTAGACTGTTCACCTACATCCAGTTTGTCTTCTGTCCTTAAATAGCCAAACATGAAGTTTATCCAGGTTTACGCATTAATTTGAGACAAACTGAAAGCTTTACTTAGAAGACCGGAATGCACGCTGGAGGCCCACTGATGAACTACCTTCCCTGCAGTTCCGTCACACAGCAGCGGAAAACAGGTGAACCGGGTATCTGGGCTGGAGAAATGCTTCTGTGTACATTAAATACTCTACTTATTGCAGGTTTGTTGCGCAATGACTGGCAGCACTAAACTGAATTGCTTATACAGTAGATGCCCTATCTCATAAAATCTTACAGATTTCACATAAAAGGGCATGCTACGCGAACTCAGCCCACACTGTGTTTTACAGCATTGAAAAAGGCGTATTGTGAGTTACAACTTAATATTTTGTTGTGAAGAAATACTCGTTGCTTTAGAAAAGCAGCGAATTCTGAAATTGAAAAATTGGTGTAATGTGTTCTTAAAAACCACCAAAACCTTGGAAGAATTTACTGCATTGATGAGTTTTGAGACATTCTTTGTAATGTGGATGGCCGTTTGGGTCTTATTTGAAGACTCACCCAAACATGAAGACTCGTTGCCGAGAAGAATAAACGCCCACAACATAATTTGGTAATTAATATGCCTAAGATCAATTTAAAAACCTTTCATAATAATTTACCTCCATTAAAACACTTTAATTAGATATTTCATTGTCAAATATCTGCGTCCGTAACCGTTTCCAAGGTCAAGTCAAAAAAATTGGGACGTTTGTCCGGTTTTTTCGTTTTCGCTGAAAACTAGGGATACAATATCTGCTGAAAATGAAAGAACTCACTTATTTATTTCTATTAGAGCATTTTTCGCTATACTTCCTTACTTTTCGGTCCAGTTCTATGTTTGTAAATATACAGAAGTGGTCGCCATGGCTAACACCAATCAGGCACGAGAATTCCTCGAAACTTGGCACTCCAACACAAACAGCATCAACCGCCATGTCGATCTGGACTCTCAATACGAAGACCTGCGTGCCCGGCTCACTGACTTGCGCCCACAGCCGCTAATCTTTTCTGGACCATGTTGAATCTCACTGTCTAGCCACCACCTCCCCTGACATGGCGAACGACAGTTGAAACTATTAACACTTCCAACATCGCTGCAATTACCTCTGTCCCCATCCCGCATCGACGACCATTAAGTTACCGTCTGCAGTCGCATTTAGTTGCCATCCCCCTTCGCCTCCGACACAGGGAGCCCTAACAGCTCCCCCCCTTAACCGGCCCAAATCCAATTATTATCTGCTCAGTCCTCACACCCCAGTTTATTGTCTGTCCTTGTCTGTCCTGTAGCACAAACTGGTCATCTAAGCCTTTAATTTCTCTGATAGTACGTCCACATGCCCCCGCGCTACCTGAGGCGGAGGGGCAACCTCGTGATCAGCCTTGGTATTTTTCTACTTACTACTAAGTCTGCCCTAAAAAAAGATCAAACATTTAGAACTTTGGGCCTCACCAAACTCTACTTCACGCTCAAGCCTCCGCTGCTAGGCCCAGTTAGTGGACTGCCAAACTCCGTTTCGATTATCAGTATTCGGGGAAGCAAATTATATAGTCTTGTTCGGCATGAAAATTCACCACTTCCTTCCTAACTTTTTTCAGGCTTGGCTGGCCGCACTGGGTGTGCTCGGCTTCATTTACCTTCTGTTCTTTCTCATACTCGTGATCCGTTCCTGCTCCGAGCTGCACGCTCTGCCTTACTTTGGTAAGTCTTCCCTTTCCTGCTCTCCGGACATGCCACATCCACGCCCTATCTGATCCTATCCAAATCGAAACGCTGGCATGGCCAAATCCTTTAATTTTCAAACAGTACCGCCTAATTAGTCGGTGACGCCTATCGGTTGCACCAGCCTCTTTGAAATACTAGACTGATTCCAACGAAAGGTTTCCGGCTATTGACCCTTGCCTCTTACCGTACGAGAGTGATAGTGGGGTCTTTGGTTCGAAGGTCTGCTGCAGAAATCTTCGGGGTTAATCGATTAAATGAGACTTGCAAGACACGGCAAGGACCCTCAAGATCTTGCCGTGCCATTATATTCAAACAATGGATTGACATTTTAGGAGGGCCTCGCGTCCACCGTGATATGAACATTGTCGATACGCCCTCCCCCACTCCTGAGGTTCCGAAAGCCTACCATTTTCGGATTACTCCTTATTTGCTGTCTCTTTCATGCACTAGTGTCTTGTAAATGTCAATCCGGATGGGATTAGATTGGGCGCAGTGGGAGTCTTGACGTGAATTCGTCATTTATTGCGTGACCTGCGTGGGCTCGGCATGCACAGAGGAGATATATGCCACAAAAACCACGTTGCGAAGGAACCGTTTGACCCTGACCTTGAATTCAATGGAGGACCGAGTTACTGAATCAGCTGGCAGTCCCCAAAGCCAAAAACGTCAATGTTTCCTGACAGATTAGGATGTCCCGAGCTTGTAATGCCGGGGGCTGCTCTGGTTGCCTTAAAAACTATACACCAGCGAGCCATTGAAAACTTTAAACCTACTGGTGAGATTCGACGAAGTAGCTGACGTGGCGTCTGTCTCCATCTAATGCTTGTTACTCACATACACTGCAGTCACTTCAACAGTCGTAATCCCACGATGTTCACCGCATGCTCCATGGAAGTGTGGTGCAGTGACGGTGCCTTGCGCGCAAATTAGTTTAAGTGATAATAGACTTGCACAGCATCTACCGCACTCTTTCTTCCCTTATCGGCCTGTTTCCGGTTTCAAGACAGAGTCATCAGGGGTAAAGCGGGATGCGGCATGAGGCGGCACCTACGCGTGCCCATGTAGGGCACGCGATCTCCCCATGTTCGACATTTGCCATGGGACCTCATCCCAAATAATGCCTGCCGTACCCTGATTTGGTCCCCGTGTTGGTCCAGCGCATCTACCACGCGGCCCGTTTAGGGGGCACCACCATGCACTTCAGTAATTACGGTCTCACACACAGACCCGGCGCTGTCCGACAAGAGCATACCATTGGTCAATATGATCCTCATTTGGGTCCTGTGCTGTCCTTTTGGGCGTGTGATCACTAATCACTCAGTTATATGCGAGCAGTTGCATACCAGTGCCCCCATACGGTCTATCTCTCTCTTCCTGGCGTACTCTAGGCCTCACGGTGCTTATTATCGCTTTTCCAATGCTCTTGCCTTCAGGACGCCGTTTGCGGTTTCTCACCGTATCTGCCTGTCTAGTCGCCATTGGCTGGTTCATTGTGTTTGCTCTGCGATTCGACCTCGTCTTCCCTCCCTCCTACCGACCCGTCACCACGGTCACACTCGCCCCGCCCTCCACTGACTCCGCGCCGCACTCCACAGCCTCTCTTTTGCCCTCGCCTATGTTTCGGTCGGCCCTTGAGGTCTCCGTCCCCTTTGGCCTCTTCCTTGCCAACGCCCTTCTCATCGTCATTGTCTACGCCCCGGCCAGGAACGCTCTGAGTGGTAAGTATTCAACCTTTTTAGGAGAAGAAGAAGCTGCGATGGCTGGAACAAGAAGTTTCGTGGCCTGCAGTTTCTGCTTCTAACTCTAACTGATCATCAGAATCATTCACAGGAAAGGGGGTAGTAGAGGCACAAAAAATGCACGTGCCTACCATAATTAGTAGCACTCGCGTTCGTCGCGCGGGTCGGGGGTCGTAATTGTTGCAATGATTGCTTGCTGGTCCTTGCCTGAGTCATTATTTGCTGCGATTTCACAACCGTTGTTGATTAATGGCTTGACAATTATTCAGCAAATAGTCTCGCTGTTACCGTGACCGCTGGTCACCCGCGCCCTCTCCGCCTGGCTGATTATTTTAGTTAGGCAAAATCGTAGCACATAATATAGAGGCGGGAGATCGCTGTGCTTGTTACTTGAATTTGGCCGAAGAACTAGGACTTACGCAACTCGCGGCTCACGCGGTTGTCACCTCTTGCGAGAATTTTGACCTCGTCAAGCTTGAAGGCTTGGCCTTGTATGGATGAATTTTGTCAGCGGACTGTCAGGTCGCGCAATCTCCCCCCCCCCTTATGTGAAATTATATTTGTTGTCGTAGCTGTGACATCCGAATGAGTGCAGTATGGCTGTTGTGTTTTTAAGACCGCCAAAAGTGAGGGATGTTTGCACAGGGGTCAATACTTGGCCGGTCATCTTACCCATGCCCGTCTACAGTCCTCTTGCTTGTGCCGATAGAAACGAAAAGGCGAGTTCCAGAAAGCAATTCGGACGAAGAAGATACGACGATTTTTACAAGAAGTTTATTGTCCCAACGTTTGGGATTCTCAATCGTACCCAGCATGGGCGACAGTAGGAGATGCAGGTTTTTCGAGGCACAAGGAGTGTAGTATTTATAAGATTATTTTCCATATGACCACCACCCTAATCTGCGACTGTCTCGTATGGTGAGTCCTAGTGAGAATCCGAAAAGCCAGGCCAATAAAATTCTGGTTCCAGCGATCGCATCTTCGGAGTCCTGTTGATGTCGTATTGCTTTGGAAATGCTATAACTCTGAAGGCAGATGAAGTCGATACTACGCAAGATTACATCACCATAGCCAAAATCACGTGGACGTTCTCGCTCCATACTCATCACTTATGACAAACGAGCCACGGTGAAGCCACTGGTTAATCTTGAGCTTCTCGCCAGAGAAAGTGTTACTTTTTTAAAGACTATTCGGCGATATAGTCGGCTTTAGGAGGATCGAATTTCTTGAAAATGTCATCATGTGCAGCTATTTTACGCCGGTTATGTATAGTCAACACACCCTAGCCTTAGTTAGAAATATACCCGACCGTCAATTTCACGGTTTCAAATTGTTTGCGGGCAGGATGTTGCCTGTGATTGAAGTCAGAGTTATGCATACTGCAGTCACTTGACCCGTCAGAATTCATCCTTTTACATAGTGACGTAGTATCCTTTCGTCATACGAGAAGACCATTGTGGAGGAGATACTTGCAGGACGTGTGGGTTCAACCATTCCTTTAGTAATCGTCCTATTCGTATTTCAGCTCAAAAGCACGAGACGTGGGTGACGAAACTTGCATTAGGCCTGTTATGACAGTGTTGTGCCCTGCAGCTCATGACAGTTGTGTGCAGGCTTTTGGAAAAGTGGGTCAGTCACCAGATGAAGCAATTGTAGGGACCTGGGGTGGTGACGCATTGCCTTGCTGATTCGCGCACAACAACGGACTATTTTGGCGATTGGTTCACGCGGGGTATGCCTGCATTTTTTATGCTATTCCACCTTTAAATTTCGTCCGGCCGGTTATGAAACGCTAAGAGCGCGTTGCGCTTTTGCGCCGAGTATTCCAGCGAATTTTTTTTAATGCCTCAGCTGTTGTTGTGCAGGAAATTGTTCCCCCATGCGGACCACGGTCCCGGTTGTCCAGTGTTCATTGAAACCGTAACCCCTCGGACAGTGGTTGTGTCTTGAGTGAGGGTGCCGTAGACGCTGCGCACGTCTACTAAGGCACGCGCTAGCCACCATCCTGAACCCACTCCGTAAGGCAAACAGTGTACAGTAGATTCCCTATCTGATGAGATGTCAACCGAAATTCTGAAAAGTGTCTTCGATTCAAACAATCACTTAAGTAGGGTTGTCGCATTGATTATCGTGCAGCCTAATCTCAAGATATTTCAGTCAGGGTCGGATGTCGGATTTCAAAGAGTTTCTTTCTGCCCGTCAGCAAAAAGTATCCTTTGTAAAAATGGCCACTTAAGTAGTATGCGATTCTCTCAATGATTTTCGATGCTCTCGTTAATTCAATTATATCTTACGAAAAACAAATATAAAACATTATTTCTTGTACTCGTTTGATAGGAAATTACGTCTTTTTCAACTTTGGTACTTGAGGAACGGGTTTCTTTTGGTTTTAAAATTTTTATAATTATTGAGATTTTTACATTTACAATACATCGTATCCGTCAATTTAATCCTTTAGCCTACAATGTATGCAACATGATACACATCCGTTACAACATTTTAGAAGAACTTTGTGACCTCTTATTCAAACCGTAGAGAAATTTATTTTTCCTTACACAGAATGTATATAGCATGTGGGTTGGAAATCTTGAATTAAAGTGTAGGGTTCAAAATTATTGAGCACTTTTGAAAATTAGAAAAAAACCGAAAGATATCCTTTCTTCAAGTACAAAATTGGAAAAAGCCGTGATTTCATATCAATTTGCTATCAAACGACTACTACGACTACTACTAATAATAAAAGCACTGAAAACCAACAAGAAAATGCCATACTACTTAAGTAGGCATTTTTACAGAGTAGACTTATTGTGGGTTATTGGTAAGAATTTCTTTCAAAAGCCGTTATCCTACTGTAACAGAATTATATTTTTGATTAGGCTACACGATGATCAGTACGAAAATCCTGCGGAAGTTATTTATTTGAATCGAAAACACATTCCAGAATTTCGATTGACATATCACGAGATAGGAAACTACTGTATGTCCTCGTTCATGACGTTCAATCTGTCGCATTGGACGGTCAGCAGTAGTCGTTACGGAGCTATTTCGTCATGACTTGCAAACTCTTTATACGTGTCCAGTTCGTTAAGGCAGCGATCAGCAACGCCTGGGACTAACTGTCGCAGCATGGACTGCGACGCCTCATTCTGCGTACTCGAGAGTCTGTGTATCGTCTAGATTCTCTTCGCTGCGTACCGCGTCTTTGTCCTCCACCCATGACCGGACTGGTTAAGCCACAGTTAGGGTTAACAGGTGAGCCTTATTTTTCTGCGGATTCTTAACTTCACGAACATGCAGAAGCATGTAGCTATCTTTTTGCAAATATAAACAAGTGTCAATGAAGAAAAAAACTACTTAGGTAGGGTTGTAATATTGATTATCGTGCGGCCTTATCCGAGAATATACTTGAAGAAAGGGTGGTTTTCGGATTTAAAAACTTTATAATAATGAGATTCTCTTAGACCCTCAAATGTCCATTCATAAAGCATCGCCTCTGTCAATTTAGTAATGCTGCAAAATTTTATGAACTTTCTGCGACGTCTTCCTAGCGTAGAGAAATGTGTGCTTTTCCTTGGGCGCAATGTATGTTATGATCTTGCCCCAAGCCTTGACGGTCGCCGTCCAAAAACTCCTCGATCGAATCCCCAAAGGAGAACTCAATGGCAAGGGGGGAAGAGTAGAAGTCTATTGATATCTTATTACAGCTAATTTAGGACAAAAACGAAAGTACGAGTATTTACGAGGTAGTGCTGCAATTGTCCTTGAGGGGTTAGTATCTCGACTAGCCTTCTGGCGACTTATCCTAATGATGGAATAGATCACTTATCCATGTCGGCAACTTGCGCGATATCACAATGCGCACGGCCTAAGGGTGGATCGATAATGCAGCGTTGGGGAATTTCCGTTTGATTGCTGTATATTTTTTTATTGAGATACTCTAGCTGTTCGCTATTGGAATTGTTACCGTTCTTTGCTTCACCCTTTAGAAGCCAATTTCAAAGATAACCCCATTGTTTCTATGATCAATGACTCAGACGAAGATGTTCTCTTCGGGTAAGTGGAGCACCGTAACATGTCGCTGTTTCTTTGCCTTCTTCTCATATCCTACTTCTCACTTTTCTCTTCATTTCATTTTTTCAGCAATAACAGTTACTGTATCCAGGCCTCTGCACTTCTTATGGTCATTCTCAACCCCAATATAGTTTAGATTTTCTTCCTATTTAACTCACCCACATAGAGACAATCTGACCGCAGTGGTGGTTTTATTGTCCCTCAATTCCGTCCTCTGTGACATTGGCATTCTCCGCCGACATTGTCTGCAAACCACCCTTTCAGTACCATCACTACCCTGACCGTAGCTGAATGGCCAAAACATGCATCGATTACCGTAAAAATCTAATAACACTAGTGTACTGGACGCGATCTCTGTCTGACCTTTACATCCGTTCTGTATTCAAGGCTATAGCCGGCCAGAACGGAAACTGCGGAACTCCAGTGAGAAATGAGGGTATTTTGTTTATGAACACTCACCGAATGCTAACGAACGAATGAGTACCACCAGCAGCGGCACAGTGGCTAGTAATAGAAGAGGCGGATGAATATTGCCGGCAAGGACGAGAGAGCCTGTAATGGCCATTTCTGACTCATTAGCCGTCATCAGCCAGTACTACCCAACCCCAGGTGGTGCACCGCACCTGACTCGTGGATCAGAAATCCAACGCTTTAAACATTGAATCACGGACTTCTGATAAACCGGTCAGGGGTTTGAGCCTCGGTTGGTGCACCATCTGGGGCCGCATATGACTGGCTGATGACGGCTAATGAGTCAGAAATGGCCTTTCAAGTCTTTCCTGTCCTAGCCGGGAATATTCATCTGCCTGAAGAGGGTATTATCAAGATATGTTAGATACTCTGCTTAACTTTTTTCCTTCATCTACATCCTCCGAAATAAATAAATAATGCTTGGAATGTCTCGCTGTTTATGTTGCGTGTATTGTCCTCATTCACGAAGTAGCTTGCTCCAACTGTATTGTGCCTATTTCTGTATGGTTACGTCACTTTCTAGGTACATCTAGACGTTCCTTACCAATACCCGGAGCTGTGTGGTCGCTGTGATGAATTGACAGTTGCACCGAAAACTTAACTACGCTAAGCGGTAATTCCTTAGTGACCGGACTCAAACCTGCAATTTCAAGGAACCTTGCCTAAGTCGGTGACTAAAGCCCCGTAACCGCTCACTTTGCAACCTTAACCAGGCGCGGGCATACGACGTGGACACGTCATTACAGTTTTTCGACCAAGTGGACCAGACTACTGCAAAAATATTATTAATATGCATATAGTAATAATAACTTATCCGATGGACAGCCATTTTCGCTACTGTCACGTGTGCGCTAAATGTTTTCCCAGGTGTTGTCCGTTACCCTCCAGCATTCTGAACTTGCAGCTCGGACCCGGAAGATCTTCAGTTGCGTCCGGTGCGTCGCCGTTAGTCATCCTTCTGTGCCGCTGCTATGATACATTTACAAACACGGGGATCAATTCTACCGCCGTTTTCCTGTCTGCCCACCTTTAATAGATCGTGATGGCGCCACAGTAGCGCCAACTAAGCTTGTGCAATGTTTATCATTCCATTTTCTGTCAGTCTTTCGAGCTGCCCCTTCCTTCTTTACTTTTTTTCCTGAATGTTGTTACGTTTGCCCGTCCTGTTTCGTGTTTTTTTTGGGCGTTTATTTTGTTTTTGCTTTACAATTTTCCTTCATAGGTAGCCATCGTTCGCTCATTGTTTTCGCTATATATTCTCATAGTCGCTATGCTATTTTTGTGGCTATTCTGACTCCTATTCTATATCTTTCAAAATTGCTTGTATCCTACCGCTTTTGAGCATATATTAATACTTCAACGGCTGCTGATCATCTTCGTCCGCCGACATGGGAAAGTAAGAAACCTCTATCTTTTGTTTTATTATTTAAGGCCGCCCGATCATGACAGCTTTCACGATGGGCATTGTCAGCCCATCCACATGTCAGGTAGCGCTCATGCCGGTTAAAAACTAGCTCGAATCGGTTTGCTATAACTGAAGTAGATACATGAAAACGATCCGCCGATGTCCTGGGCTCTAAAACAACGCCAACCAGATGGGGTTACGATGTGACAGTTTTGGTAGTTGCTTGAGGATGGTCGGGATCCTCGACGCACTGCCATATCGGGATCTGGGCGCGTGGCGTAGCAAGTGCCAATGTCTTCTTTAATGGAAGTTATTCGGAGGGATGCTTTAACCACCGGAATACCGTAAAACTGTTTTTTTCCAGCTTCGGAGGGCGAAAAAACGCCGGCCGAGAGGACGCCAGATGGAAACATTCCCATTCACGTTATGGGAGGTATTCGTCAGTAGTCGACTTGATGCAGCGGAGAATACCGCCAATGACGAGGCGGTCCGGATGATTTGAGTGTGGACACCTGATACAGTTCGATGAACACGAAGGTGTCATTGAAATACTGAGCCAAAAATTTCGGTCTGTGGGCTTCGAAGACCAACGACTCCAACCGTTTTGGGACCGCTCCGTATATGAGTCCCAAGGTCAGCGAACTCTTTGGTTTTCCCTCCATCTGTACCGAGACAGAACATCCGGAGCTGAAGGATTTGGGCGTGTCCGAGGCGATTCTCGGTTTCATCGTATTTGCTTTCTTCGGAGTAGTTCAACGGCCTTGACTGCCAGGTACTTCGCAATAGAAGTAAAAAGGGATATGACATCATAAGATATCATGACCTCATTTGGCAGAACGCTTACCCCTTTAAGTTTCGCTAAGGATTTTGTTGAGGAGCTGACTATAGTATCCGAATCAGCGGACAGAAATTTGCCATTCCGGACGTTGGAGTGCCTTTGAGTGATGCTATAGGTCGGAGAGGAGCACCCTCCTTCGCAACTTGGGGGGGGGGGGGCATAAAACGTGGCTAAGGCCGTGTCTTGGGCTCTCGCCATTCGTCGGTCTGTCGGCATTATTGCACCAAAGTTCTTGAATGTCACAACGTAGCATTAATTTTGCGTGTCAGTTTTTATGCGGTTGGTTTCGCATGCGACATAAAATTGGCCACCCTCCAGTAATTATTTAACTTTCCGAACGTAGTCCGTTATATCAAAAATGATGGTGGAATGGCCCTTGTCCGCGGGCACGATGTCCATGTTGTCCTTGAGTTCCACGAGTGCATCGCGTTCGGCCTTCGGAAGTATTTCGTGCGGTTTATGAACCATGAGGTGGGACGGCACTTGGTGTCCGATAAAGGTAGTCGTCTCCTCCGTAGCTTCCATCTGATTGATGACCGATTTTAGCAGATTTGGCATCAGCTGTGCTGAATGAGACCTCGTTCCGTAAAACCTGTACTTGCTCTTTCTTTAGTTCTTTTGACGGCGGGCCTTGTACCAGTATGTCGTATCTGGATAATGTTGGGTCGGGCAGTTTGCGGAATTTATTCCCCAGTGTTCCGTCTCGTGTCGCTTTCAATTCGTGGGCTCGTTCAGGGACCCGCTGCTGAAGCAGTTTCGTACCGTTCTTGCCCATGACCTCCCAGTATCTGGTCTTCTCTTGGTCAATTCTCTGACGGTATTTGTGCAACCTCACCTGGCAATCTTGAAGGAGAAAACGGATCATTCTTATTCCATGTAAAAATACTGCGTGCCTCGCCAGCTCAACGTTTACCGGGGTTTGTATGAAACACATTTCGACAACACATTACTGTTGAGACACGTGATCAGAAACCGAATCTGCGCATCGCAACGCATTTTGCTTGTATCGGCAATAACCTAGGATACGATTGCGGCTTTTCGGATAGCTGAGCATTATGTGCAACACCCGGCTATTTAGGCGCGGACCAGTTATTCTGTTCTTTGTGATCGTTAATAATAGTTGTCTTGACACGTGTGCTTGCTGCTCAGGCAACGCGAAGTTCTTGTCCTTTCGCGTCAAAGGTTTCACCTGGATCCCGAGGCTCAATAGTGAGGCATTGGCCTTAACTCTCAGCGATCAAAAATTTCAAAATCTTCTCAAAGGTTATCCACATCGGGTTGACAGACGACGGCTTATAAGTTTGCATTTTCATCCAAACCCACATTGTCATTCCCGGTACCAAATGCTTGTCTTTAATACTAGTTGTTATGTGAATGCCTGCCAGGCGTAAGGGAATGTGCGTGTTCTGTAACCTATTCGGCAAACCCGGGTTGTAAGGGTACTAGTAAGGGGTAGCACCACACAGATAGCATTTGGTCACTCCATTTGTCTCGTACAGGTGGTGAATGCTCCTGTGGCCGCCTCTAACTGGTACCAAACTCTCACCTGTCGCTCCTCGAAGTCGGGTTCTTCCCAGCGGCCGCACTCCGGCCAATCTTCACGACCGGCAGGTTAAACCAGGCGAGGGTCTCCGGTGTTGTGGGTGCCTCACCACCCGGTATGTCTGACTCCCGAACTTCCCACCTCCCCCCTCTCAAAAAGTCCTACGGTGTGGGCGATAGCAACCCCGTAGGCGGCCCAGGCTAACTCGGTCGCTCTCCCACTAAAACAAGACCGTGAACCTTAGTGGAGTTCGGTAGCCATCTGGGATGTCCAAACAGCCCTATTCAGGGACAGAACGGCTTGCCTCCTCACGGAAGAAAGGGCTATAAAAGTTGGCCTCAACAAATGCTGGGTCACGTCTTCTGCAGCCGGCCACTGCTCACAGATCGCAAAATACGCGGTCGTAAAACTCAAACAAACAACAAGACCCCCGCACAATACCCTCCAGGCTACTCTGGTAAGTCTGCTCACTAGCAGCCTGGAATATTCGTTCCCTTATAGACAATCCGTGGAGCAACCGTCCGGAACGGAGGACGGCGCTTGTCGCACGGGAACTGGTGCGCTACAAGGTGTACATTGCTGGTCTCAGCGAGATCCAATTTTCTGAGCAGGGTCAGTTGAATGTACTGGGTGCCGGCTAAACCTTCTTCTGGAGCGGCCGGCCAAAGGCAGAGCGACGCGACGCTGGTGTTGCCTTTGCCATCCGGAACGACATTGTTGGACGTCTGCTCTGTCTGCCGCAGGGTATCAATGATCGCCTGATGAGCCTCTGCCTGCTTCTTAAGGGAGACAAGTTCGCCACCATCATTAGCCTCTACGCTCCCCCAATGACGAGCTCTTATGTGGTGTAGGACAAATTATACGAGGACCTGCACGCCCTGCTGGAGACTGTGCCGAAGGCGGAGAATTTGATTGTCCTTGGTGACTTCAACACCCGCGTCGGACAGACCACGCTGCCTGGCAGGGAGCGCTGGGTCCCCATGGTCTCGGTAGCCGTTATGATAATGGCCTCCTTCTTCTGCGAACGTGTGCGGAACACCGTCTCCTGTTGACCAACACCTTCAGACGCGGGAGAAGGCCACGTGGATGCATCATCGGTCGCGGCGCTGGCATCTGCTGGACTATGTTCTCGTCCGTAGGCGAGATCGACAGGACACGCTGGTAACCAAGGCGATCCGCGGGGCCGATGGTTGGACAGATCACCGCCTCGTCATCTCCCAGATTAGGCCTCGATTTTAACCCCGACGAAGGCCCCGAGGTAAGCGAGCGCCAAGGTAGTTAAATACTCTATTAAATCTTCCTGCTCAACGTAATGAGTGCCCTAGGATCCGCATCGCCTACAGTACTGACGAACACCTCGTCAGTCGGCTTATGCAGACCACAATGCGCGTGTCTACGGCTACAGTCCATAATTTGCTCTTCGCAGACGACTGCGCCCTTAACAGCGTGACGGATGAGGACATGCAAAGGAGCATGGGCCTCTTCGCCACAGCCTGCACCATTTTTTAGTCAACAATAAGTACAGCCAAAACGGTGGTCATGCCCCAGCCGCCACTCAGCACGGAATACAATGCTCCCCGAATCAATGTCAACGGCGCTCACCTCAAAAATATGGGAACCTTTCACTTCTCTAGGAAGCACGCTGTCACGCAACACGAGAATCGATGACGAGGTTGCCCAACGGATCTCCAAAGCCATTCAGGCCTTCGGTCGACTGCAGGCCTCCGTGTGCAATCGCCACAGTATTCACCTGAACACCAAAATGAAGATATACAAGGCCGTCGTCTTGAAGAAACTTTTTTATGGAGCGGGGACCTGGATCGTCTACTCGAACCAAGCCAGGAAGTTGAATCACTTCCATCTCAGCTGCCTCCGCAGAATACTGAAGCTGAGATAGAAAAACAGAATACCGTACACAGAAGTCCTGGAGTGGATCGAAATCTTCAGCATACACACCATGCTGAGGCAAAGGAAACTGCGATGGAAAGGTCAATTGGTAAGAATGGACAACGAGCGACTTCAAAAACGACTTTTCTACGGAGATGTCGCTACGGGTTCTCGTCAAGAGGGAGGTCAAAAACGACGCTACAAGGATACTGAAAACCTGCCTGAAGCAACTGCAGATCAACCAAGTGACCTAGTAGGACCACGCCCAGGATAGACCAGCATGGAGAAGATTCGTGAAGACTGGTTCAGCAATCTATGAGGCCAACCGGATCGCAGCCGCCAAGGCCAAAAGAGTGGCACGAAAGTCACCAGCGCCCCGGACCAACACCGACAATGTCCAGCCACTTCCAACATGCCCTCGCTGTCATCGCATCTTCCGCGCGCGAATCGGCTTGGTTGGACATCTTCGGACGCAATGCACCAACAATCCGACAATTCCAACTTCTACGGCAAATTCTGCCAACCCTCCTTCAGACCCCCACCCTAACTCCTGGCATCACTTTCATTACTCCCACTAATCCTAGAGACCACATCCCAATACTCATCACCTGTTACCTCCACCATCGCCGCCGGCGCCACCACCACCATCAGCGATGAGGACTCTTTCCTATACTGACCACATTGCGACCGCACATTCACCTCATGCATTGACCTGGTCGGTCACTTGCGAAATCGTACTGCAACTGGTGAACCAGTGCCTGGAGCACCAACACACAGCAGATATCACCACCTCCACCGTCCTTACTGTCCTCGCGCATTCACTCATCGCATGGCCCTATTCGGTCACATGCGCATCCATGACAGTGGAATTCACCGCAGTGCCGTCAACACAGCTATCCCATGCACACCCTCTACTACTGCCATTCATACCGCCACCCCCACTACCACGAATGTCATCCCTCCCGTTTCTCCTGATTTCTCCTGCCCACACTGCATCCACAAATTCAACTCACTCCTTGGCCTGGTCGGTCACCTGCGAATCCATCGCACGGAGGCTGGTGAACCAGTGCCTGGGGCTCCGACATACAGTCGACGCGCCCGCCTTCACTGCCCTCACTGCCCCCGCTTATTTACACACCACATGGGCCTATTAGGACACATGCGCTTCCACGAAAACCTGCAGTAAACCACCGGAGGCTTAGCTACATCAGCGCACACTACCTACACCAATACATCGACAACACTCTCACAATCACCATTTACCAGAGTATATAACGGTTTCCTAGAAACCGTGGCTTGGGAAGGCTGTCAATCTGACACTTACACGCCGTCAGCCCAGTGTATGTGCTGTGTGTGTCGAGTGGCTGACCAGTGGATTGGGAGTCAGATGGCGATAGCTGCTCCATATCAACTGAGTTAGTGAATCCTGGTGTGTGTGTTATGGGGGCCAGGTCGTTCTGTGGCGCGCTAAGACGGGTACGCCAAAGTGTCAGCCGATTTGCCAAATCCCACATCAGACAACTGAATGGTTCCGATGGTGGTCTGATTGTGGGGGTGGGGGAGAGAGTAAGATTGACAGCTCAGTGCATTTTCATCACTATACACAATCTGACGGTCTTGAAATTATCACGGTGCGCTAAAAGCCGTGGCTTGGAAGGTTGCTAACTGACGGGATAACTCGAACCGCGTGGTTGGTCCAATTTGTGTTTTGTGCGTAGTGGCTGACTGGCGGACATAGAGTTAGGCTGTAATGGCTCCTTCTTAATGTGGCCTTTATGGCACTCTCACGCCGTGGGATCCGAGTCAGGTGTGGTTGTAGCCCCGGGGCGGCCCCGGTCACGCCAGCCACCTGCGCCCTCTCCCATCTCTGGTCATCTTGATTTGTCATGACACCAGGCTCAGGTGGGGGAGGGGGAGAGTGTGCGGTAGATGCAGCGCAAGTCTATTAGCACCTTAAACTAATCCAGGCGCAATTCACCGTCCCTGCACCACCACAATGCGGAGCATACGATGGACATAGTCGGACTTTGACGGTTGAACTGTGGTATTCAGCACACCCACATTTCTTGTTATAATATAGAGCCACTGTGTTATATAGATCATTATGTGTTATTATTTCTGTAGGAATCCAAACAGTGAGTGTGCGCGGAGCACTTAAATCAACAGGTCAAATCCCCGTTGTAATTAAAATGCAGAAGGCACCTGAATGAGGGAATGTGTAAGTTGGAAACCGCTGGTGGCTAAGTTGCATGACTTTTAGGCAGAGCACATTGAAGAAGGACGCTGCACATGGATGGCATTTTTTGGCATCGTTTACAAATCCCCCAGTTACCGAGCAAAGTGATGCGCTGAAAATGTGACCAGCGGTTAAATGAATGAGTAAAGCCAGTGCACATGCAGCTGCGAGAGCATGCTGATGTCGACAGGTGCTAGAATCCAAGGCAAGACTGAGGCTGCGACCTGTATGGAGGTCCAGTTTGGGCATCAGTCGGAGGGTGTGGTGAAGTGGTCTCGTAAACGGGTGCCACTGATATGGTTCGAGAGAAAATGGCATGTGCAACACAGCGCATCCCAGTGAATGTGGAGACAGCCGAATCAGTCAGTGAAGAAATTCACTGTCACCTTAGCTCGAAGATGGGATCTAGTACTAAGTGTGTCTTACGCAGTGAAATTCAATCGAGTTGGACACAGAAGTGAGCTGTCGACGTTGGAGATCGTGAGGGAAGATGCTAGTGATAATGAAAACACCAGTGTCAGAAAAGAAAGAACAACGCAGTGTTTTCACTTTTGGAGGACTGCTCTCAAAATTATATTGAGGTTTGACCTTAAGTTCTGTGACCGAATTTTAAGGACGACGTCCATTTCGCTTCACAACAGTGTGCCAGAAGCAATGTTTACCAATACATAGACACGATGAGTGACACATGAAGAAATTCAGGTTGAAGTCAAGTTGGAATGTCGTGAGGATCGCGTTCAGCCATTTATTATGTTTTCGTGCTTGGAGCACGTTGGGATCACCAATTTTTAGGGGTCCAAGAAGTGACTATAATCGGAGCACTACAATAATCAAGCCAAATCCCCGTTGTAAGCAAAAGGCAGAAGGCATCAGAATGAGGGATTAATTGTGCACAGAACCCTGAGTTTTTGTCGCAGGCAGCAGTTACCACTGGCGTATTCAAGGTAGTCTTGACTGCATCCAGCCATACCTGAGAGAGAATGAGACAGCGGTTGCAGTTGCTAACTAGTGTTAGAGCAATTCAAGTGTTATCCAATCGGTGTGCGCTGCATTACCCGAGTGTCTAGAGGCCCACGCTGTGTCGGCCAAGGGTTGGGCTGTTCGATTGGCGCTTGGGCTGACACGACTACCTGGACGCATGCGCATGAGCGAGTGGAAGTCGGTCAGGTGTCTGCAGGTCAGTGAATTGGAAACCAATGGCTGTGAATTTGCATGACGTTGAGGCAGTGAGCCTTGAACAAGGACGTCGAACATGGATGTCATTTTTTGGTGTCGGCTATAGTTATTCTTTAACTCTGCTCCACTTCGAAGAGCTCACTTGTCACCAAACGTAAGGGGAAATATACTGTTCGCGGTCCATATAAACGAACCGCTCGTTTGCCTTGGAGTTTTCGACTACATGTCATCCCATATTTTCTTAAACTGGTGAAGGTGAAATTATTTTCTAGGTGCTTGATAGCATTTTAAATTAACACTTTCAACAATTATTGGCCTCCTAAAACTTTATTGTTTAGGCCTGACAGAATTTCTTCCTCCCAAGTAAAAGGGAGCTTGTCGGATTGAGTAAGCTGTTTTTAAGTAAGCTTGGTTCCTTTTCTTCCAAACTTTCATCCTGTGACATTTGCGGCACTCGTCAGCATCTCACAGGCCGATGAAGCACATTGGCATAAATTAAGGCTAAGACTAATTAACTATATCACTTATCGTTACATACAAATAATATAACCTACACTCAGTTGCTTTTTGCAGTGAGAGAAAGTCTAATGACTGTGTCCGTGACTACAGTGATTAAGCGTCGTCACAAAGTCCGTGCTTAAATAGCCATCGGGCCGGGTGATATTGCGAAATTTTTCTTTTGTATAATTGTATAGTATGAAGGGTTACAGGCATTGCCCTTGATGTGAAGTTATCATTGCATGTTTACAGTCAGTATAAAAATGGTGTTCATTTAAAAAGGTTGATTCAAAGCATAACATAACTGCAAATGCATTTTCACAGCTAGAGGCGAAACATTGTGGAAGAAAATTAGAGCCCGAAAGAATTAAGAAGGCTGGTTTTAAGTTGTGAGAGTCGTATTTTGTCAAATATCATGCAATCAAGCCTTCTTTTAAAATCAGAAATGCATTCAGAGGTAACCGTCTCGCTTGGTAACGAGATCCAAGATCGTTCCATTCGGCTGAAAAAAACTTTCCGAGGTTCATTCGCGTGCATTCACTATTGACCTTGTAAGGATGACCACGCAGATGAGTCGTGCATGCAAACTCGAAGAAATTTTCCAATCTCAGGGAGGAATCATGGCCTCGAATAATCCGGAATGTCTAGAACAGGCTACACCGTACGTGCCTGAAGGAAAGAGGAAAGAAGTCAAGCTTTTTCAATCGGTCTTGGTACTGTAAAGACTTAAGACCGTTGACCATCTTCGTTGCTCTCCGTTGCACCTATTCGAGGAGGTCAACATCTTTCTTCCTCCACGGTACCCAGGCTGGTCTTCCGTAATCTAAGTGCGGTCACAAGAAAACGCCATGGACGTTTCCGAAGAGATCAGGGAAAATATTTTAAACGCACGTATAATCCAATGCTGTTTACATGTTGCCTTTTTGACTGATTCCTTAGAGTGTTCTGAGGGCATCAAATTCGCAGTTGTTCACATGCCCAGATCTTTGTGTGTTTCTACCTCTTTTAATGCAGTGCCATTAATAAATTACTGGTGTTTCAGCGATACTTTTCGACCGGCGCTTATGTGTAGGATCACGCACTTTGTTACATTCAACTTAAGCAGCCACCTAGCCGACCAGGCACTTAGTTTGTCGATATTCGATTGTAACCCTTTTGCGTCATCAGCGCAGCTGACTTCAGTCCATATTTTTATGTTATCTGCAAGCACGAAAGCTTCACAATATAGGTCATTGAGATAGTCTTTCACATAGAGTAGGAAGAGTAGGGGGCCAAAAACAGAACCATGTGGAACAACACTTTCTACTTTTGCCCATTCCGCTCTAGAGTTTCCAACAACAACAATCTTTTCTCTGAAAGACAAGAAACTCTTGATCAAATTGAAAAGTTTCCTCAAATTCTTAGGTTCCAAATCTTCGGTAAAAGAAGCCCGTGTGGAACACTATCAAAGGCCTTCTTGAAGTCAAAAATACAACATCTACTAGATGACCCTTATCTGTGGCCTTTGTCCATTTCTCGTGCGACTGAAGGGCACTCGGGAGACAGGAACGTCCTGGACGGAAGCCATGATGGACATCGCAGAGGATTTGCTGTTTTCCAGATAGCGCATTAAATGCCTCTTGATAATACGCTCCATTATTTTACACTCTATGCAAGTTAAACTGACAGGGCGGTAATTTTCACAGTCCAGTTGTGAACCTCCTATATAGATCGGGGCGATGAATGCACACTTCCATTCTTCCAGGAGTTTACTTTCTTCAAAGGACTTTTGGAATATGATGGACAGTGGTAAACACAGTTTGTTAGAAAGTTCTATAAGTGCTAATACAGGAATTATATCCGGCCCAGACGACTTGGCAAGCTTTATACGGAATAATTTGGCTCTAACTATGGTCGGCGAAAAGTCTAGGTCTTGGTCCTCTGTTGTGGATGAGGAGGAGGTTGAGGAGGAAAGGAAAGGAGGGGTATATATTGGTTAACAAACTGGTGGAATAGCAGCTAATTTATTTGGCTCTCGGTGGAAGACGGTCTGAAAGAATTAGAAAAGAAGGGATGCTTTAACCGTCCACAGACCTAAGGGCAGGAATCATTTCCTGCAATCTCTTTGTACTCCGTATGTAGCCACATAGTATTTTGGTGTGTTCCAACGATTTTGCAGTAAGTTAAGTTCGAACTGCCTCCGAAGCTTAGTAGTGTCACATTTACAAACGTTGCGTTGCTGTTTGTATTCCCATAAGTGAGCATCGAGCTGGTTTGTCTGTAACGCCCCAGAAGTGATTTCTTTTTTTGAAAGAGGCCTGCAAGTATGAGTTTATCCACTTTGGGCGATTTGTGGTTATCTTTCTCCTGAGAGGACAGTTGAGGTAAACAATCCTTTTCAATAACGAGCTCAATGTCGCCCAATATTTATTGGTTCCAGCATGTAGTCCTGTTTCCCAGGATATCTCTGACATTTGTCTTCTCATAAGTGAGAAGGTCCTTTTCCAAATGTTTCTTTCTCAATTATCGGGTAAATTTGGTTAGGAAAACCGTGAATTCTCAAAGCACAGCGTAATGTGATCGCTTGATTCTACTGGCAGTCAATCCTGTAGGTCTAGCACATTTTCTGAATCTTGGGTAAAATCAGGTCAAGACATTTTGACTGTTGTCATTCTGTCGTCCGTGTTCCAAAGGTGACGTACTGACAGAGAAGTTTGTCTGTTGGTCCAGATATCTTTTGGACCAGATGTTTTCAGATAACTCATGCCGTAGCACATCTCATTAATATGTACTTCATAAATTTAAGGACGTCTGATGATGTTTCCGTTCCTTAAAACTTCAGCCCCTAAATATTTTTCAGCAATTGCTTGTTCCTTCGCAATTTCGAAGTTTGTTGAACATGTTACTTTAGATGCTATGCAACAATTTTCATGCAATTTCACCGATCCCTTACAATCTGCACATAAACCCGGGCATATTAAATTGGGTTTTGCTGGTATTGCTTTTAACTCTCCTTCAATAGAGCTTGAGAAGTTTTTGGGTTTTTTGCAGATGCAAATGTATAATACGCTGTCTTCACCAGCGTCTTAAATGATCTCGTTCATAACAAGATATCTCAGTGCGGCTCTACTGGATGGATGGTATTTTGCCTTAAAGATTTCATCTCTTTATGTCCTCAGTCTGTACAGTCGGACTATGACTAATTCGTCTATATACCTAAAGTCTTGGAGTTCTGCTATATTCCGTCTTGGCCCTTTAACCTCAACTTCTTCATTCCTATGAACTGAGATCGCCCAACGCCTGCTTATAGGGCAAGTATGTCGAAACTTTGGTTGTCAGCCAACTTTTTGAATTTGAAACTCACCCTTATATCCCTAAAGATGGTTTAGATCATTTGTTCATGGTGGTTGGATAAGGGCCTTCTAATTAATGATCAGAAATCAATTCATAGTACGTATCGACTGCGGTCCTCTCTTCTTCCTGAATTCATCACATGTTTCACTGTGAAGTATGATCTTTCCGATAACTTAGAAATATTCTGTTCTAAAATTTCTTATTCTCTCCCCATATTGAAAAAATTAGTTAATGAGATTTTTAAACTTGTTTGTTACGCCCTTGTTAACTTTCTTATTTCGCCCATCAGCCCCCCCCAATCTGTATAAATGTCTGCCTTTTCACTATCGTTCATTTTTGTTATCCTGCTATTCTTCCTACTTTGCCACAAAATATGCATAATTCATAACAGCCTTTCGAACATACTCTCCTCTTGCTAGGTCTTATGGTATTTCGGTCGATAAAATTTAACAACGGCATTTCACAAGGGTCAATCAATTCGGCAATCGCATTCTGGATGACATTGTCCAGGAACTTCACGCTGTGTTTCCTGCCACAAATATCACCGCCCCTTCCACCGTGGAATCCAACATACCTCTTGCCGTACATCGGTATATCAACGTTCCATATTTGCAACTTGAACAAGATAGCTGAAGCACAAAGGGATAGAAATAAAAAAACGGAGGCTTTTATTTAATGCTAACCAAATTACATCCTAATAGTCTGATTATTTTTATTATGGTCAAAATGCATGTAATGCCTGAAATTTTTGGAATGATACTTTTAAAATGAAGCGAATTTTTTTATTTTTTTCTCTCTACGAATTACTCGGTAATCATCAGACAACTGAGGAATCCAACTTTTTGTGCAATTGAATAAGAGTTAACAATTCAGGAGGAGAGGGTACAAACGCTGAAACAAGGTGATTATTGGCCTGTCTTTTCCGATTATTACTGGAGCCCACGTGACCATAAGTGTACTGCAATTAGCAGCTCTTGTGACCACAGCTGGCCGTACAAATTAATGCAACGAGAACTTGGTCGTCCGTGTCCGAGCCGTCAATTGCCATGATTTCTTTATCCATGTATGATGTGGGTATGACAATAACCCGGGAATTGGGTTCACTGACACTGGAGGAGTCGATCATCCACATGACTCTTTCCCCTGCTTAGTCAGTGCCTCCACAAAGAGTATTTGAACGTAAGATCACTGCCCTTATAAATGGACTGTGGGCCTGGGAACTATGACTCGAGCAGCTCCCAGATCAAGTGGTTACCGCCTCTTGTGAAGACTTTGGCGTCATCAAACTTAAAAATAGGGCCAGGTTTCGTCGAGTGAGCTGCAAATTAAGGTGTAGCATCTTTCTTCCTCTCCGTAGCTGTGTGCTCCACCATTAACGTCCAAGGTAATCTCCCAGTTTTTTCTACGTATACGCTTTGTCTTCAACTGCAACAGATCTGTTAAACGACGCCAGACGTTTCCTGCAAGGATAGTGAATCTCTCAGCCTCATGTCCTGGTGCCTAAGGGGTGCAACTGGTCCGTATGCAAACCAAACTCCAAGTGGAGTGAGAAGGAGCTGACGGATTCCGAGACTCTTTTAACGTAGAAAAGAGCTCAGCAACATTAAGGGGCAATCGGATTTGGTCTCTCGTATGTCCTGGTTGACAAACTTGTCAAAGATATTGTACTTTAGCAACCTTGTCTTCCGTTTCATTTTAATGTGCCTCAACTGTCCAATGTAGGACCCGTACGCAACTTCGTTTTTTAACGATCGTGTTTTTAACTCGAAAGTTCAGTTCTTGCGTCATAGATGCCCTTTTATGAACACTTTGATCGATAGTTTTTCACAATCTATACGGCAGACGCGTTCACAGAGGACTGCCAGCTGTCGTTTTCTTCCTCATCCATAATATATTTTATATCTGGGAAAATGCTAGTGGGATGTTCTATGAATGTCAGCACCTGATTCCGTTCTATGCCGCAGAAGGTATTATCTAAAAATGAGCCCAGAATTTCAGTCTGTGGTGTTTATAGACTGGTGACTCTAACCGTTGTAGGACAGACTCGGTCATGAGTCCTCAGATCGGCGAGTTGAGGAGCACACTCTTTGGGCAAGATTATGGAATTGGACCAATGAATTTTCTTGTGCGCTCGCCATGCGTCGGTCGATCGGTTACACTGCACCTGCGTTCACCATGGCCAACACGGTCACATTGATGTTCGGTGAGCATTTTTCTGGGGTCAGATTCACTTGAGTCGTAGAACTGATGGTCATTCAACTAGCTTTTCAACTTCTCAATACAGGGTGTTCTGTCTATTATGACTGTGCAACCTTACTTTCCGCAGGCACGCTAAAAATTTTGTTGTCGACTGCAATTTTGAAAAAAAACTTCAGAGGGACCTTCTTATCGAGCAAACAGCAGGGGGAGTCTCCGTTCACAGAGGTATTTATTTTCAACCGGAGTACTCTGTACAAGAGAGAATGAAATGGAGGGCGCTGATAGCTTCAATGCTTTCTTGTCTAGAACATTTAGTGAACAAACTGTCGCTCCCTTTCCTAACATCCGAGTTTGGACCGGTAATGTCCTCGAAACCATAACTTTTACCATCTGTGACGTGACCATAGACATTCGGTGTTTTCATCAATCTTACAGTCCTGGACCAGATGGCGTCCTGATCAGCGATCTAAAGGTGGATGCAAACGATATATTTCAGTCCCTTCTGTATAAGATGTTAAATCTTGCTCTTGAAAGTGAAACCTTTCCTATTTTATGGAAGGAATCGCACATACTGCCTATAACCAAACACGACCGACCTGCGTCATTTGATGACTTTACAACAATAAATACACTGTCAGCAGTCTCGAAGATCTTAGAGATCTTAATCAAAGACAAGATGATGCGTCATCTAACAGAGAATAATCTAATTAATGCGGATCAGTATGGGTTTCTCGAAAAAGGTCTTTTGACACCTGCCAGTTCTCATTCTTTGATAAGTTGCTACAATATAGAGACAGCGGTTGTGCAATTTACACCGTTAACTTCGATTTCACGAAGGCATTTGATCGTTGTGACCATGATCTCCTACTGCAGAAACTTGCCTCCTTCGGCATAGGTAACAAGCTTCTGAACTTAAAATCTTCCTATTTGAATGCTCGCGCACAGTGGTTTAAATTTTCTGATGTTATCTCCAACCCCACGCATGTGAAGAGTGAAGTTATTCAGGGAAGCGTGCTCGGCCCGCTTCTATTTTGCCTTTTTGTCAACGATGTTCATGATTGTTTTCAGTACTGAAGGCCATTTATTTCCGCTTACGACTTAAAAGTTGCCTATCGATATAAACCGGTCGATCGCAACATCGTGCTTGAGCTCTTAAAACAGGATCTTTAGGCCTTCGCTCAGTGGTGTCGCACAGTGCCCCTTTCGCTTTCTTGGCACAAGTGCTCCATTATGGTTATTGGCGACAACCATAAGCCTCACCTAAGCATAGACGGTCACGACATAAATTTGCCCGGAGTTAAATAAATAAATAAATTGTATATTTAAGGCCCAGAGGACCCCATCATTACAAACTTAGTACCATGGTTTAACTAAATACAAAGTGGATAATTGCTGCACTATGTGAGCATCCATATGAACAGCAGAAATGAGTAGTATGGTAAACATATCCGATTTAAAAAGATTTGCCATTTTTAAAACAAAAGTCAACAAATTTTGGCATATACGCTGAACTGGAAAAGAAGCAGTAAAAAAACTCCTATGGTTAAATTGGAGGCGGAGTTCGGCGAGCCGCCAATTTAAAAAAATATATGAGAAAAAAACTGCTTCACTAAAAAATTAATAGCTAAATGCAATGGGATAGTATTATGATGTTGCTGACTACGTATGAGGGTTCGGGACGCTCCTTGTCGGGTGAGAGATAATATAGCAGTCAGAGCTACTGTTAATAAACACCAGTGGAGGTGAGAGAGGACGAACTCATCGTAGACAACATGGTCGAAACGAAAAGGGGACAGTAGAGGTCACGAGATCATCATCGAGATGCGACCTTGCTGACTGTATAGTCCATAATATAGCAGTCAGAGCTACTGTTTATAAACATCAGTGGAGGTGAGAGAGGACGAACTCATCGTAGACAACATGGTCGAAACGAAGAAGGGACATTAGAGGTCACGAGATCATCATCGAGATGCGACCTTGCTGACTGTATAGTCCATCACCAAAGAGGCGAAACCATCAGAACCCACCTCGATCATCAACAGAACCTGGAGACTATCGTCAGGGTTGCAAATTCGGAGGTTTGTATGAAGGTTGTCAAGAGTTGGCAATGCTAGTTTAAAAGGAGGGGAAGAAAAATGAATGCAAAGATTGACTCTGCAGAGGATGATGGAAATATAATAAGAGACCAATATAATATCAAGGGAGCTGCCTCAAATATCAAGAGGACCCTTTTAAAAATCCAAAAGTTGCGAGTTCGGGAAGGAAACAGACAATAAGGACTTTATATCTTCCGAAGTTAAATGTTTGCGTAATTTGGTTTTGAAAATAGCTAATGTAGACGACAACCTAATTTGCAGTTGTATATTATTCCATATGAAAGCATATTTGGAGGCAAAAAACTGAGACCGGTTAGTTGTGGAGCTAAGGGGTGGTGAAATGATCATGGAGGGATTACGAGTGGCATAGGGTCGATTTACCGGAGTGAGAGCGTTAATTCATGGGAGATTTGGTCTAGAGTTAACGCGAAACAGGAAGCAGAGACCGGCTTCGAGTCTTCTAACCCACAGAAATGTAATGTTTGCTAACTGGCATCTATCCGTATAGGAGATACTGGATCCAGGAATAGAAAATAATCTTCGAGTAAAAAACCTCTGAAATTTTTATATTTTACTGCGGTCAGAGGCGTTCATATCATTCTGGTAGTCTTAAACTATCGGAGCACCGTGCCCTGATTGTCTCGAAAGCACGCCAAACTACTGGGTTTATTCTCCAAAATTTTAAAACTGTCAATATTAGAATCAGCCTCTATAAAATGTATGTCAGGCCTAGTCTGGAATACTACTCTTTTCTATTAAGCCTTCTGCACGCTAGTGAACGGAAGATGATAGAACCAGCCCAGCACTTCTTTACAAAAAGAATTTTTTTATTCAGAACTCCGAAACCGGTACTAACAACAACGCTGTGAGATAACAAGCCTTGACCCGTTGTGGCTTTGCAGATTACAGAAGGGACTATTTTTATTGTTTAAACTTTTACACAGTTTTACTTTTAACCCTCTTACAGTTCTGAGGCAGCTCGACCACTCTCGGCGCTCCAGTCATCGAGATGTATTTTTATTTATTCCTTTGGCACGCACCGTTAGATACCGACAGTTTTTTTTCGGTAAACGCTATAGTAATCTGGAATAAGCTACCCAGAAGTATCAAAATTAAGCAAAGCTATCCCTTGTTTAGGCGAGCTGTCACTAGTTTTCTACATTCAGGAAATCTTCCAAAATTTTGAGTGCTGACTCTGTAGAAGCTCTCTTCCTTTCTGATGATGCTCATGGACTCTGATTCCTGTGCCGAACTTCATGCTGAGGTCAATAGCGAACAGCGTTTCACCGATATACCTGCTGGTGCATAATACCGGATCCAGACCAATAAATGGAGAAGTCCATAACTGGGCACCTGCGTCAACGCTTCGTTGTCCTGAACTTTAATCCCTCAATAAGCTGCAGTTTTTTCTCCTGAAAAGCACTTGAAACAACGACCAGGAGTTTTTTTCACTGTCAGCTTGACCCTCTACTGTATAATTTTTGACCTTGCCTGTAAACTAGCAATAAATAAATAAAAGCGGAATTGGAGAACTTAAAAGAACAGGGAGAGAAGGGACTTTTTATAAGGAACGAAATGATTGTTCGAGTACAGAAACCCTTTTTTGGAGGATGCCCGTCATTCTGACAAAAGTCTCACGGTCGGGCGACTAATCCAATGCAAAAATCTACACAAAATCAAGTTATATTGCGGAAATATGCAAAGCATCTTGAATATGGACATATCCTGTGCGAATGTCTGTCCAGCTGCCGCAAATGAAGAAGATGGTGACATAGCCGGCTTACAACACACAAATAAAGTAAAATGTATATATACCAATGTCCAAAGCCTACTCCCTAAATTAGATAAGCTTAACATATACGGGTGTCAAACTTCACCAGATATCATCTCCATAACTGAAACGTGGCTGACCGCGATGATGGACGATCGTGAAGTTGCCATCCCCAGTTTTCAGTTATTCAGAAAGGATAGAGCTGGACGTCATGGTGGGGGTGTGCTGAGTTATGTCAGATATGGCCTGCACATGTCAGAAAAAAAGGAAAACTTTGCATGCGAAACTGAAGCCATCTGGCTCACCATCAGAACGTCGGGGTCCCAAGCAGTTGAGATCCTTACGGACTACCGACCACCGAGAAACGATCCACAGTCAGAGAGAAGACTGATAGATGATTAAGAATAGTTTGCTAGTCGATCCGAAGTCATTATTATGGGCAACTTTAATTCTCCGATTATCATTTGGAATCTGAGCTTGGCACAAGGCTCCGAATTAAACTTGGATCGCCGCCTCCTAGAAGCAATACACAAACGCTTCCTAACTCAACACGTTCTTTCTCCGACCGGAATACGCGAGGGGCAACAAGCTAATTGTTAGAACCTTGTATTGACAAAAAGGCCTGACAGCGTAGATGTTGTTAACTGTCTACCCCAAATAGGCAAAATTGATAACGTAGCCCTATAATGGAATATTTTATCTTTTCTCTACCCGATCGAAGCATCACAGTCAAACGAAACCTATGGCATGCCCACTACCAAAATGAAAATTAATGTGCGCAATTTAAATTCGAATGAAACATTCAAGGGGTGTATTCTCAAGGATTGATTGCAATTTAAGGCCGTATTACAAAGACTTATCACCAACTACTGTCCTTATTCGAAAAAAAGTCACAACCAGACCTCCGTAGCCAACGACCACACTGAAGAGGGAAATAAACCGCAAGTGAAGGCTGTGGCAACCTTATCTAAGGGAAAAGACCGTCGAATCACTGACAAAATACAAGACGCAGAGGAACAGGTTAAAAGGCCTGGTTTATGAAGTCCGCCAAAGTTTCCAGATTAACTTCATAAACCGTGCAGCAGAAAACTCGAAGTTGTTGTAGGAGTTGGACGTAGAGTTGGCAGAAACTTTGTGTCTACTCTTCCAAGCCTCCCTCGATGCAGGCATATTGCCACCCAATTGGAAGACTGCGTGTATTTTCCCAATTCATAAAAGTGGCTGCCGGGCTTACACAAATAACTGCAGGCCGGTAAGTCTCATCTCCATATGTTGCAAGATTATGGAGCGAATCATCAAACATGAACTGATGCAGTTTTTGGCATCATCTTCTCTCTGACACGCAGCACGGATTCCGCAGAGGAACGTCCTGTTTAACGTATTTGCTCTACTGTCTGGAATGATGGACCCGAGACGTAGATTAAGAAAATGTGGTGCACGCAGTATACATAGACTTCAGAAGGCCTTTGATAGCGTGCCTCACCAGCGTCTCCTATACCAACTCAATCGTATCGGGGATACAAAACTTCTTGATTGGGCGGTCTCAGATTGTCCGTCTTGGAGATCAACGATCGGCGGAGGTGGCGGTTGAGAGTGGGGTTCCTCAGGGATCCGTCCTTGGCCCTATCCTCTTCCTTATATACATTGATGACTGCGTAACTGGGTTTGATTGTGACACCACCATGTTTGCTGACGATATAAAGCTTTGGAAGGTCATCCACAACGCAGCTGATGAAGAAAATCTACAGACGAACTTGCATCGACTCGAGGAATGGTCGCACAACTGGCTCCTCCCATTCAATGCTACCAAGTGCAATATTCTGCTATTCGGCAAAACCAGATCCGGGCACCAGAGAATTTACTATCTTGACGACACACCGCTACCAGAGGAAGAGGCTCAGAAAGATCTAGGAGTATGGACCACGCCCACACTGAAGTCATCGTTCCATTGCTCAAAAGGAGCAAAGTCTGCCATTTCAAGCTTGTATCTAATTAAGCGAGCGTTTGCAAAGTTCGACAAAGAATGCTTTAATAAGGTCTTTAGGATGTTCTTGCGAACACAATTGGAATTCGCCATACAAGCCTGGAGACCGTGGTCTGTCAAAGACCTTAAAACCCTTGAGAAGGTCCAAAGACGTGCAACCAAGCTCGTTCAAGATCAAAGCTGCCTGCCTCACGAGACACAATTGTCCAATCTTGATCTGTTTCCTCTGGACTATAGACAGCTACGCGGTGACCTAATACAAGCCTTTCGTATGCTGTGGGGTCAAGATTGTTGACTTGCATCTGACGACTTCTTTGGACTGGCCAATACCACTACTTTGCGAGGACATCCCATTAAATTACGTGTGACCGGTGCAAGACTCGACACAAGAAGTTTCTTCTTCTCCAACAGAGTGATTAGGGCTGGAATGCTCTGCCTGCGGACATAATCATACCCCCATCCGTTGACACTTTAAAGCGGAAGTTTGACCAGTACAGCCATAAGTACCACCACGACATCCGAACCTAACAAATTTCCTGAAACATATACCCATCTACAATTTTAGCGTCATATAACATACTACTTCCTATTGTTGAGTAACATTATTTTAGAATTGTTTGTCCGATGCCCTGTAGTGTAACGAGGAGATGATTCTTTGTCCAATGTCCATTATATTTCGGCCTTTTTTAACTTGCAGTGTCATTGACATCAATAGGAAGCTTAAAGTCTTCGCCTATATTTCCCTTATTAAAACTGACTTGAACTGAAATTACATACGTTCGACCTTTATTTGCTGTAGTCCAGATGCCTCAATACCCTATAATATTTCTTAAGGTCACCCTGTCCATTTGAGGGGCCGATTTAGATTCGATTTTATTTTTGCGACCAATTAAAAGAAAATGGGTTTTTTCTTGCCCATTTTGTGTCTTACCGTTCACCTTTCGATAACTTGTGGTGATAACTTTAAATCAAAAGCTGTCCAGGGACTTACTTCCAAGTTGGATTCTGTTGACGAGGAATTTGACAGTAACTTTAACATCTCTTCCGTTGTGCTTGAAGCTAACGAAACAACATTTATAGGCGTTTACTTCACGTGAGTTTTTGTGCTTCTCCTTGCGTTACATTAGAAATTTGTTAAATAGCGCTAGTGTTGCGTGGGCTATCTCAATATCTTTAGCTGTATCTATTAGGCCCTGATTTCAAAATCGCGGTAAAATTCCTAGGACTGATCCCCCAAAGAGTAACATGGGAAACATAGGCAGGAGGCCCGTAGAACTGTATTTGGTATATCCTCCTCGCCTTTCGTCCCTTATCACTGTGAGTGCCTGCAATTAAAAGTCGCTTTGCTCTCAGGGTCTCTCAACCAAGCCTCTTATTATCCTTTCAGTATGTCTTAAACTAGCGCCAGATCGATGGGCCCGTTAACTGATCCATTGAATAAGCCTCGCAGTTCATGCAGTTGACATGGAATTGAGTTTTTCTGGTTACCGCGCATCGTCTTTCGGACGCATGCACAATTTTTTTGGAGAAAGTCGTTGTTTTTCGCCTGGAAATTTTCTCTTCTTGTCACACTCAGCCAGTCTACGTCAACTAAGGCCCCCAATGTTCCGAACTCTACGTTAGGCCATGGACCACTGGACAATGATTTAATTGGGTACCTTTGTGAAGGAGCGATTTTCTGTAGTACTTGGGTTAGAATTGCCATATCTTAACTCATTTTTTTTGACACACCATTTTAAAATTTTGAAATGGTACCCCACGTCAGTTAAAGTTCTATGAAATTTTGTGCAACATTCTACACTACAATAGCACTATGACTAATTGTTTTTTTATACGTTACCGATTGCCAGATTTACTTGCATAATACTTGAAGGTATTACCGCTGTATGATCGTCACCTGCTTATTAGTCAGATCCGAGCGCCTGTATATTCGCCGGTTAAGTTTCTTCTATTCTCTACACCTGGTAACACAGGCTGGCCTCATTGTTATTTCGTACTGAGTAGACGCTGCTCGATAGTCCAGGAGGACAAATTGACATGTTCAGATTACGATATTTTTTTGAACTTCTATGCCCTTTGTACCAAAATAGCTGGCTGTACGGTTGTTGTATTTAATCGGTGGATCTTGCGCACATAAGTTCCTCCAACTGTTTTTGAATTATCGCTCTCAGTTTGGGTGCGAATCCAATCCCAAGTCCATTCATTCATTTGATGGGCTCTTCAGACATATCGGCGTCCCGATCCTGACTTTCCTATCACGTTTCTCCTGATGTTTCGCCGAGCATTTTTTTACAAAAATCAGGCAAATCCATTGATTTCTGGATATACAGAACTTCGAGCGTTTTATAATGTGTTTCTGCAATATCACTTTCTCCTGATGCATCATTGTTGAGCAAGAGGGTGGTTTCTGTGGGAGATTAATTCAATTAGTTTAAAAATTATTCGCTTCCGCTTACACGGTCCTTAGCTTATTGCATACTAGCATATCTAAAAATGACAACTCTCTAGCTATTAGTTCATCCACTAGAAATTAAATGTTGTAAATAGTTGAATTCAATATGTGACTGAGTATTCTAATAATTTCCTGCTGGATGATATAAAACGCCTAATCAGCAGGCCATTTGCTTCGTTCCCATTAAGATGATGGTAAATTAAAACGCAAACTTATTATATAACATTCAGAATTACCAGACTTTTAGCCTAAGTAAAATCGATCTGGAAAAACGCACAACTCACTTAAATTGCCCAGTTCAACGATAAAATCTGAATGTCTGCTTTGTTTCTTTCTGACCTTAAGGATCTTTTCACACACAACTTGAATTTCTGAAAATCAGGTTTTCTTTATCGCTCTCTCGTGCATTTTTTCCTGTTGCACTAGAACGCTTCACCACCTCGGGCTGCCTAGAACGATTAAGTCTTTACTGCTCTCATGGGATCCTTTGTAACTGTCTCTAAAATTCACTGAATGCCCTAATGCATTTCTTTATCCAGATACTGTGTAATAAAGTAATGCACATTCTTCCGATCTCTTGAATGAGCTCCCTTTATCCTTTTATTACCTGTTCGGAAAACTCTTCGCTATTCTGAAAGGTTGGAGGGAAGAAGTTAAATTATATTTTACTTTAACACTCTTCACTAAAAACGATCGACAAGTTGGCCGTATTAGCGATCACCCTGTTTCATTTTCTCTTAAAACTGTTGATGTTTTCTGCTACTATCCAACAGCATACCCTCCGTGGAGAACTTCACGTTTGAATTTACGTATCGTGACTTGAATGGGATTTACTTGAATGATTCATCAAAGATTCCCATCGATCCTCCTCCATCATTCACCCTCTCAAACTCCTCTGTGATGCCTTTTGTTGCGATGCTTGTCGGGAGGAGACCCGGTCGCATCGAGTTGGGTTTACGCACCAACTCCACCAGTTGGCCAGGGTAAGCCGTCATCTGCTTTTCCCGATAACCTAAATTCATTTGCATAATGCTGCCATCATCTGTATAAAAGCGGACGCGCAAGTGTCATACCAAACTTGGGGGTGTCAGGCTAAATTTCTGTGTATATTGCAGTTATTCCTACATGTCAGTAAAGCCAATGCTTGGGTTCACAACATACTTGGTCAGATTTCAGTTGTCTGCTTAACTATGGATCACGATTGGATTCGGTTAATTTATTATCTTGTGAGTTTTAAAACCGAACCCTATAGAGCACAGTCCTTAAAACGATTGCCGCAGGTTCAACTCCGCTAAGTTAGTGTGCTTGGAGTACACATTTAGCCAACAATATATTTTTGAGTACACTTACATTATAGCTTTGCCAAGATCATCCATAAGTGAAAGCAAGAATGCCCCAGAAAGAGCTGCCAGCTTGCCATTCACACTGCAAGTTAATCGGCTGAAATGGAAGTCAGTATTTTTGCTAGTTGGCTTGATCTGGATCCCACAGTGGTGACTACTGTGCCTGATTAATCCATAAAGTAAAAGCAACTTTAGAGGACAAAAGACCGCAGTGCCTTTTGGACCCAAGTGATGGCCATCTATCCCGAACTTTTGCAAGCCTAGGAAAAATAAAAGCTCGTGGTATAGCCTCAATCGTCCTAAATTTAACGTTTTACTGATCGTCATCTACCGATCGCCCCCAGATTCAACGTTATATGGTTGCCAAAATTATTATAGCGTCGTTAGTTTATCCTTCTATGGCTTGTCATTACAAAAGTTGTGGCTGTTTAGCTATATGGAACTGCGTTTACGGGGTTTGCTTAGCTGTACAGCAGAAATGTACATCAGATGAAATAAGGCTCGCCTTACTAGTCAGTGGTAAGGGAACATCACATTTACCTCATCTGGTGACTGCCTTCTGATACTCAGCCGCTCGGGTTCGTCGAAATACAAGTGGCTTTTGGCTATTTGAATTCGTATTTCCGTGCTCCACCTCACCAAAACATGTATCGTATGATTTCCTTGGGCTTGTCAGGCATTCTCTGCGATGGCTGCGTCCACCCCATCGAACAGTTTGATAAAGTACGAATTGATTTGATTTCTGCGAAATAACTTGCAGTCAGGTCCTTTAATGAGATTACGATCCAGTGGAAAACTAAGCAACTGACAGTTGGCTTCCATTTTGAAGGTTTGTACAGCGTGTGTTCAGGCAGATGGGAAACTTTTATTCTGGGCAATGTATCTTAATATGCGTCTAGGCAGTGGTAGCTCCTTTTTATTCGGCCTCCTCTTGTACTGTTGAGGAGTAGATTGTTGGCTTCTTCCTTTAGGCATATTTTTCTCCACCCCTGGCTCTTTCCTTCTTTCAACGCTCACCACATCATTCATTAAGCGGATCATCCCTTCAAATCATTTCGGACGGTAGCCGCCGTCTGCAAAAACAGTTTACCGTCACGTTTCAATACTTGTAAGGTGAATTATCATACAGAAGCCCTATGATTGCCTCCTGACTTCTGCCAGATCCATCATTTTCACCTTGCTTTTCAGGTTGAAGAAATATGCATCGGCCCATTTTACTTTAAATATCAGAGATAACTCACTTAATTACGCTCATTTTTAATCCCGACTTACGCGATCGGTATGATTGGATGCCAAGCTACGGCCCAGATATACATGCTATACCTCTGGATTCCGCTGTGCATTCACCTTCAATCTTGACATGCTACAAACCATAGGTCAGCTACGAATTTTATCGAGAAGATGCTATCTTCGAAACCACTGTCCACCTTCCCCCATAGGGTTGGGAACATGTTGTCCCAACCGTGCAATCATGGTAATTTCAAGGACTATTGGTATTGATTCACACATCCTCCCGACACCAGACAGGTGATCCAATAGTAGCTTGGTCTCATGAGTTTATGCACAAATTCCTTCGGAAAACCATGCTATTGCACTGCGCACAGCCAGCTATATGGTTGTCATTGCCTGTTCGATTGTTGATGGCACACACTTAAAGCTTTTCATAGTGCTTTGGCCGACCTCAACTTTTATGGGTTTCTTGAGACATTTCAATGTAGGCGATTACCCCAAAACCGCCAAACCCCTCCATTTTGTTGCTGTTTTTGAACACTACGAAAAGTCGCGCCATAGGAGGTTCATGTTCGCATGACTACTATGTGTAAACACCAAATTAATACGTTTTCGATAGATAACTAATGAGCCAGGGTGCGTGAAACGACGAAATGTGGCAGTTATTAATGACTCACATATTTGTTAACCGCCTGACTTCGATTACTTTCACTGTAAATGACGGTAACAACGAGGAGTCTTTGTAAGAATTTGTCAGTTTAGCCGGCTACGTGGATCAGTTCGTAAAAGACGACGGGCCAAGCTCTTGACCCATCCTGTTCCCCACCCTAGATGCTCCACAAAAACACCAGAAGTCACATGCCAAGGGCGTTCTGCAAGACTGTCAGTAGGGCGAAGCCAGTAATTTTTCCTTTACCACACAACTGGCGGGGCTAAGAGCTTGAAGTTGTGCAAGGAAGATCACGAGTTTGTTAAGCATGCCAGTCGGGGGTAACGAATTCCCGAATCACAATTCCGGGGGACAGAACAGAGCAGACAGCCTTTACTGAAGCGGAACGCGTTCAGTCACCGCGAGCAAGCAAAATGATCTATTGACATCACACTCCTAACAGCAGTGTCCACTGAATACTGACTCAGCAGCCTCATGCGAGGACAGCGGTGAGGTACTTTTCAGGCCAAGTCAGCGTGAACCAAATAGCCGTTGAGAAATTAAAAGAGCCTACAGCTGGAAGAAAGACGCGTCAGCACAGACGAAGGACTTGCTAAAGGAGCATCCCCAAACGTGCCTAACATCCCGATTGGCCCACTCTTAGGACACTTGTTCGCGACATTACTTCCAAATCCCTTTATCACTTACTACCCTGGATTGCAAGGTTACTGTCACGTTTCCTGGCATTATGTTTCTCCTGTTTCATGCTAAAAGCATGTAGACTTTACGTGTTCCTCGACCTTCTGGTGAGGGCTCTGTTTACTACGCGATGTCTTGTATTTGCGTGTTCTAAGAGACAGAAACCCTCCTTTTCTGAGGTTTTTTTTTGATTCCAAATGACATGCATTGAAGTCCTCTACCCTCCTGCCCTTGCCGGCCAGCGTGACCCCTAGAGAGCATTCATGTTTTATGCCTATTTGTTTCACCAAGGTTGGCATCCACAACTCCTGTACGCCCAAGACGCTCATTCGTGTCTCACATAAACGTAAACTGGTAATATCCTCGGCGGTTCTTTTTTAAATCATCTACTCATTTTGCCCTGGTTACTGATCTGACTTGCATCTAAAGTTATCTCATCTCTCTGTAATATTAACAAACACATTTCTGCTATGGTCCTTGTAAGTCGTTATGTCTGACTAAATTAGAATTGGCGAAAGAAACTGTGTTGTAGTTAGCGTTTAAAATGTCCAGTTGGACATTAAGCAACGCTAGGCCATTTTAAGTCGCGTCTTTTTCTGGCCAGAACTGGAGAACCAATGCGGTCCAAATCTGGTCAAAGCTACTCTGGTTTAGATTTTGTTAGCAACCATCCTTTAAAAAAGGGACCCGACAGGCTACTATGGTCATGGTTCTCTAACCAGCCTCGTTATGCAGACAAATTTTACACCTGCGTGATGAAGCTAATACGCGTGCTATCCACGTCATGGAGAAAGTCACTTTAAAGGACGCTCATTTGACCACTGAAGCCGATACGCGCTAGCAACCCGCTTTGGTGACTAGGTTAAGCCGCCTTTAAGCGGCTCTTATAGCTAACCTCCTCGACGGTTCGACTGCAGCCTTCCTATTGATCAAAACAAATTGAGCCGCAGTACTTTCGTAACCGGTTGCGTGAGGTAACTTGGTGTGAGGATTATTTTCCCGGGGCACAACACTTCCAGGTTACCGAACTGTGCACCAACACTCTTCACAGCCATGATCACGTCAATACACCCAAGATCTTCGAAGCGCTGTCCGCGAAACGCAGCGTCGTTTACCGATATGCTTTCCAGCTAGAGAAGAAGTAGATGCGATCGCTGGGACACGAGCTTAATTCGGCTGACGTTCAGGATTCCAACTCGAGCCCATCATCAGAAACAGTATCAGATACAGATTATTCGACACGGGGAGTTGCAGTGTTTATAGGGTGCAGTCGCTATGCTACCGCATGCCTACGGCAATTAACGGCTCCCCCTTCATCGACGATGACTGCTCTCTAGTGCGTTAATTGGTTGATGGCCGGCATGCGGGTCGTTATCCGCTGCAATTTCATCACCCGTGCTGTAGAGTGGCGTGATGATTGCTCGGCCATCTGGCTCGCCGGCACTGTCTATAGAAAATGCATTCGCGTTAGCACTCCCCTCATGGCTGATTACTCTGGCCACACTGAATATGGGTTGGGTAGGTACTTGCACTTGATAGACTAAGGGCCTGTAAACCATGATTCAAGTAATTCGCGGCTCACGCAATTATCATCTCTTGCGAGAATTTCGACCTCATCGAACTTGAATTGGTGGCCGGTTCTCGCCGAATGAGGCGCGACTTGAGAATCGGCGTTATTTTGCCGCACTACTGCCGCGTATTAGGAAATTCGCATCCGAAGCAGTGGGTCCTTTGGTCTCATTACCTGACGCCGAACGGCTGCCGCCGGTCTGTGTTCGACTCTAACTCCAAGTGGTACGAGAAGGTGGCTGACGGCCTCCGAGGCGTTGTTGACATATGGAATCGCTCATCAGTATTTCGGTTCGGTGTGATTTTGTCGCTCGTCTCGTTCGATCATGCACCTGTAGACGAAATTGCTCGGGTAGCCATTTTCTCTGAACACCCATCGAAGACATTGTAATTTGGAACCTTGTCTTCTGGTTCAGTTCAGTTCAGTTTTATTAAGGGACATGTAGTCGACACATTTTAACTCCCTGTAGTGCGTCTCAAAACGTCGATACAGTGTCCTTACGCAAGTGCATTTGTGGCTGATTGGGTGTTTGCCGTTGAACTTCACTACTACTACTACTACTACTACTACTACTACTACTACTACTACTACTACTACTACTACTACTACTACTACTACTACTACTACTACTACTACTACTACTACTACTACTACTACTACTACTACTACTACTACTACTACTACTACTACTACTCTACCACTACTACCACTACTACTACTACTACTACTACTACTTCTACTACTACCACTACTACTACTACTACTACTACTACTATCACTACTAATACTACTACTAATACCACCACTACTCACTACCACTACTACCACTACTACTACTACCACTACTACCACTACTACCACTACCACTACTACCACTTTCACTAATACTACTACTCACTACTACTCATCACTCACTACTCACCACTCACCACTACTACTACCACTACACTACTCACCACTACCACTCACTACCACCACTACCACTACTACTCACTACCACCACTCACCACCACTACCACTCACTCACTTACTACCACCACTACCACTACTCATCACTCACCACTACCACTACCACTCACCATCACCACCACCACCACCACCACCACCACTACCACCACCACTACCACCACCACCACTCACCACTACCACCACCACTCACTACCACTCACCACCACCACCACCACTCACCACCACCACCACCACTACCACCACCACTACCACCACTACCACTACCACTCACCACCACCACCACCACTACCACCACCACTCACCACCACCACCACCACCACTACCACTCACCACCACCACTCACTACCACTCACTCTACCACTCACTACCACCACTCACCACTCACCACCACCACTCACCACCACCACTACCACCACTCACCACCACCACTCACCACTCTACCACCACCACTACTCCCACCACCACCACCACCACCACTCACCACTACCACCACCACCACTACCACCATCACTCACCACTACCACCACCACCACTACCACCACCACCACTCACTCACCACCAATTACCACCACCACCACCACCACCACCACCACCACCACCACTCACCACTACCACTCACCACCACCACTCACCACCACCTACCACTTCACTACCACTACCACTACTCACCACCATCACCACCACCACTACTACTACCACTACCACCACCACCACCACCACCACTGCTACCACTACCACACCACTACTACCACCACCACTTCACCACTACTCACTCACTACTACTACTACCACCACTACCACTAGCACCACCACTACCACTACCACCACTACCACTACTCACTCACCACTACCACCACCACTACCACTACTACCACTACCACTACTACTACTACCACTACCACTACTACTACTCACTACTGACTACTACTACCACTACCAATACTAATACTCACTACTACTACTACTACTACTACTACTAATACTACTAATACTGCTACTACTACTACTACTACTACTACTACTGGCAGTCTCGACCGTCGATTTTCGACGAGGTCCACTGCATGCTCCACACCAGGTGGTGCAGAGACGGTGAATTGCGCGTGAATTAGTTTTAAGTGATAGTAGCCTTGCAGGCTGCAGCTACTGCATTCTTACCCTCCTCCCCCACCTGAGCCCGCGTCAAGACAGAGTCAAGAAGACCGGAGATGAGAGAGGGCGTAGGTGGCTGGTGCGTCCGAGCCGCCCCCCTGGGCGTACCACCAATACCTGGCGTGGATCCCACAGAGTGGAGGCCATAAAGACCACATTAAGAAGGTTAGGGTGGGATGGAGGAATGGAGAGGAGAGGATGGACAGGAGGAGGAGGAGGTACTACTACAACTTATACTGACGTAGACTGGCTAATGACATACAATGGAGACTTAAATGGACACTTCTATCCTGTATGCCATCATGGGTCTGCCATCACCATTCCCAGCTTTTGCGTGCACGCGTCCCCAACTCAAAACTCTCCTAATTAAAATGCAAAAATCTACAAATTGGCACAAAATCCCGATGATTTAACCCTTTTCATTATGTATCAAAAGCTAAGCAAGCTGGGCACTTCCTGATACATTATAAAATAACTCTTCCCATTGTGCCATGGAGCTAATTGTAATGCCGCACCAGCAGGCGTTGACTGACTTATTGCATAGAATCTTAATGCCGACAAAGAAATTTTAAACTGAAATTGATATGTTGGACCTGTAAGGCATCATAAGAAAACCATAATCATCCGCGACGTTGTAGTTTCTCGAGCTCAAACTCACGACGTTTTCAATCGTAGCGCAACAATTTTCAAACTGGAACACGAGCACGATGACTTTCCTAATTCGATTAATTATATATACCATGTCTGCTGGGTGCTCCCTGATATTTCATAGAAATAAGCCCCACCGTTGTGCCTTTGGTTTTCACTGTTACCCAACCAGCAGCCCAAGACTCCTTAGTGGCAGATAATTTAATTGAAAAAAAAAGAAATTTGAGACTGGAATGCGCACCTCCGGTGTATTATACCTATTCTGCTCACCATTCTAAACCACGGATTTTCAGTGCACGAGGCTCACACTTGTGAATATTTTGTTCGAAGTGCAACAAATGTCCATGTTCCACACGAGCACGAAAACGATTCCTCATCTCTTTAGAATACAAACTACGTCAACTAGGCACTTCACTATATAAAATAGAAAAGTGTCATACCATTTTAACTTGGGGCTCTCTATAGTGGCCAACCAGGAGCCTAAGTCTGGATAGTGACTTACAATTGTATTGCCAACAAAGCAATAGAGACTGGATTGGTAGCTTCTGGCTTATGTTCTAACATAGGCCATCCATAACCATCCCCAGTGAAGCGGTTCACGAGGATCAAACTAGCGACCATTCAAAAGCAGAGCGTTCTCGATTTCTGGCGGTTCGAAAAAAGGGATAACCTTCAGACACCGCATGGACTTTGGCCGCAAGGTTCAACTGAGGCAAACACTCCAGGTGTCTCCAGGTTTTGCCAGTCATTAAGCAGAGAAGACTTCGGGGGACTGCACATGAGACTTATGAGAGTGCATGAACCTTCGCATGCAAATAATAGCACACAATTATTGCTTCTTAAATTTAGCTATTAGTATCATATAGGCCTTCTTTTCTCACGTCAACATTGCAGTCTTAATTTCATGCTTTAGCACGCACCGTTATATCGATTGAATTTGCGATTAAAATGTTCTAGTCATTTCGGCCTAACAACATCTAGATGAAGTTAATTCTAGGTTGTGAACACTCTTTTGTAGAGAATGGTCTTCCGAGTGCCCCAGTTTAACTACCTTTGAGAGGATGGCATTTCAAATTCGTTAATGTTGTTTTTGCTAACTGTTGGTTATTGACTTGAACATGGTAGATGTCCTCTACATGTTGTATACAGAATGTTAGTATCAGGTCTCTACGAAGCTGTTTAAAGTGAAACGGAAGAGATTTAGTTTAGATAACCATGGTTCATAAGGCTGTGAGCCCTGTGCGAGAGCATTTTTGTTTGCTCACCTTAAGAGCTTTTCGAGTACGTTTATTTCCTTCGCCGCCTTGGGTCTCAAAGCTAGAATAGCAGATTCCATTTGTGGCTGCACGAAGTCTCCGTAGACTTTGGTGAAGGAGTCGTACATAAAGGTATAAAAAGCACGTTTGACGATGCACGTCATCGACATCACTGATTTCACTACTCCTGCGAGTGAATTCTTATTTAACAACATCAAGACAAAGATTATTCTCTGCTTCGACTACTCTTTTCGAGAACAAGTTCTTCCGATTGTCCAGCTTAGCCCTAGTCACATGATATTTGCGAAGATAAACTTTCATGTTCATTATTGTTATTGCTGCTTAATCAAAGTAGTCACCTTGGATAAGAACGCAGTCTTGAAGGCATAGTTTAATCAATATTTGTATCAGGTATACGGGAGCCGTGGTTCAAAAGGCTTTGAGCCTTGTCAGAGGACAAGTTTGTTTATTCGCCTTTGGACCTTTTTGAGGATTTTGATTTCCCGACAGTTCGTTTATTCGAGCCTCGGGCGCAGCAGCACGTTTCTTTGGGTATGGCTAGCTGATGACGGCAAATAAACCAGAAATAGCCTTTCCAGTCTCCCTTGTCATGGTTATTAATATTACTCTGCCTATATCAATACCTGCTTTGGGGCTGCTGATGGGGCTCGAGCGTTAATTCTTAGGCACAATGGGATGAGTGAGTCCTTTAACCTATCGGCGAGTGCCTAACAACCATTGTTAATATTCCCTATCGATACCGGCAAGAAAACGAGCTCGTGGCGTAGTGTGTAGAGCATTGGACTTCTGCAATAGGTCGCGAATTTGAGCATCGGGCACCGAAGCACCTGTGGTCGGGAAAGAGCGTTCGACTTCTGCCCAACTTGTGCCGAAGCACCTCGTTTTGGGTATGGCTTGCTAATAATGACTAATTAGCCCGATATGGAAAATAGAGACGAGTGGGTCCTGTAACAGATCGGTGAGCACCCAACTTCAAATTTTAATATTTCCAAGTGAAGCCAGCAAAACAACAAGCTGGTGGCACAGTGCGTAGAGCGTTGGACTTTTACCCAACAGGTCGCAAGTTCGAGCCTCGGGCGATGGAGCGCCTGGAGTTTGATATGGCCGGCTGAGGACTGCTTATTATCAAGAAATGGCCATCCTAGTCTCATTTGTCTGTGTTGGTTATATCATCCTGCCTTTATCAATAGCAGCTCTCTGGCTGCTGGTGGGGCTCGAGAGTTAACCCCAAGCGACAACGGGATAAGTAAATCCTGTCCTCGATCGGTGAGCACCCAGCAAACTTTGCGAATATTCCCGATCGAAACCTGCAAGACAATGAGCGTGTAGCGCAGTAGGTAGAGCGTTCGACTCCTGCCCTACAGGTCGCGAGTTCGAGCCTCGGGCACCGCAGCGCCTGGTGTTGTGTATGACTGGTTTTTGACGCTTAATAATTAGAAATTGCCATCCACGTTTGCCTTATCTTTGTCAGTAATATCATTCTGCATATATAACTAGCTTCTCTGTTACTGGTGACGGGGCTCTAGAGTTAACCCCAATGCACAACGGGAGGAGAGAGCACTTGAACCGATTGTTAGCACCTAACAAACAGTGTTAATATTTCCGATCGAATACGGCAAAACAACAAGCTCTTGGCGCAGAGTGTAGAGCGTTCGATTTCTGCCCATAATGTCGCGAGTTCCAGCATTGAGAGCGGCAGTGCCTGGGGTTGATATGGCTTGCTTATAGCATTCTTCCTATAACATAAGCTTCCCTGCAGCTGCTGGCAGAGCTCGAGGGCAAAACCCCAGGTACTATGGAACGAATGAGCTCTGTTACCGATTGATGAGCGCTCAACTACCATTGTTTATGTTCGCGATCGAAACCTGAAAACATACGAGCTCGTGGACCAGTGGGTAGAAAGCTGTACTTCTGCACAACAGGTCGTGCGTTCCAGCCTCGGCTGCAAATTAGGGTTGGGTATGGCTGGCTAATGATGGCTTATTAGTCAGTTATGGACACCCAAGTCATCCTTATCTGTGTCAGTAATATTATTCTGTCTTGAACATATCCTGCTCTGTGGCTGCTTGCGGGGCTTGAAAGTAAACCAGAAGGCTCAACGGGACGAATGCTTTCTGTAACCGATCGGTGTGCGCCCAAGTAACATTGTTTCTATTCGCGATCGAAACATGCAAAAATATGAGCTCGTGGCGCAGTGGGTAGGGCATAGGACTTTTGCCCAACAGGTCGGGGTTTCGAGCCTAGGGCACCACAGAACAAGTGATTGGGTATGACTTGCTGAAGACGCCTAATGAGTCAGAAATCGCCATTCCAGGATCCCTTGTATTTGTTGTTAATATTATTCTGCCTATATCACTTGCCATTTTGTGGCTGTTGATGGGGCTCGAGAAATAACCCCACACTACAACGGGACGAGAGAGAATCCTTAAACCGATGTATAAGCGCCACACTACAATTGTTTATATTCACGATTTAAACCGGCAAAAATATCAGCTCGTGGCACAGTGGGTAAAGCGTTGCACTTCTGCCCAATGGGTCGCGAGTTTTAGCCAAGAGCGTCGCAGCCTCTTCTGGTTGGGTATGGCTGGCTAAAGACGCCTTATAAATCAGAAATTGCCCTTTTCAGTACACCTTGTCTTTTTTTGGGATTTCATTCTGCCTATATCACTAGCCATTATGTGGCTTCTGATGGGGCTCGAGAGTTAACCTTAAGGAAAAATGGGGCGAAAGATTCCTTAAACCGATCGTTGAACGCCAAACTGCAATGTTTAAACTTACCGATCGACACCGTAAAAACAATACGAGCTCGTGGAGCAGTGGTTAAAGCGTTGCAAATCTGCCAACAGTTTGCGAGTTTGTGCTTCGGGCGCTGCAGCGCCTGGGTTTGGGTATAGTTTGCTGACGACGGCTTATAAGCCTGAAAGTGACATTTCAATCTACCTTGTCCTGAGTGTAGTGAACATTTCCATTGAACAATTCAAAAGTTAATTTGGCGAGATAACGTTTGCTTTTCATGAATTCTCATCAGGCCTTTACATGTATATCACTGTGTTATTAAATCAAATTTGCGGGTAAGTAGATCAAATTTTACGGTTGTCCGGGTGGGTGGGGGAGGATGAGAAAACAAAATTGCGGTCATTAAAGCTTCTAGCTTGCCCATGAAAATATTCGGAAGAAGTGTATCAAGGGGTCAGCCCATAGCTACTCCGTCAACGAATCATTTTCATGCATAAGGTCCTTACGTCTCACTGCTTGAATGTATTGTGCGTGAGCTGGACTGGTGGTGTTTTATAGACGGCCTTGGCGTATTACTTTAGACGTTAATGTACCTGTAGAGGTAGGTACAGTTGCATCGGAAAACATGAATCATTTTTCTGAATTATTGTTAGCGGTTTTAAATACACTTGATAAGTGATTGTGGAGTAAAACCAGATGAGGGAGTCGACTGGTTCCAACAAACAATCAATAAGATAAAACTACATTCCTGATATAAGGTTTTAATTGCTGGAGTTGAATAAACTAGAGAGCAAGGAAAAATTGCATAAATAATTGTGTCCACTGTTTTTCGTTTTCTGAAAATACGTTTTTTGTTTTTAAAAACACGTTTTATACTTCTTTCAGGATCCCACTGTTTTTTTGTTGAATTCACAGTAACCTTTTTTGGCTAACTTAAATCCTGAAGGTTAAAAAACCCATTAGAATTAAGTTCGTCGATCGTCAAGCATTCTTATGGTCCATCAACCCTTTTGCGTTATGAAAGTAAAGGTATACAGGTAAGTGGGAACTTTATCTGGCCTACAGTTTGTTTAAACTCTGCAAACAAAACATGTTCTTATAATGTTTAACTGTCGAATGTATCCGGCGGTTTGCGCGCTTGACCGACAATTAAGTATGAAGATTGTTGCAAGGATCGTTAAGTCTTCCTTTTTAAATTATTCGTAATTTTTTTATTTTGAATGTACATGCCCTGGATTGGCTAAGACTGGCTGATTACTGCTTATAAGCCAGAAATTAACATTCCGTTATCCCTTGTCTTTATCAGTTTCAGATGTTCATTATATTTCCCAAGTTGCCATGCGACTGCCTGCAAGAGCTCTAGAGTGAGCACTAGGTGACGACAGAACATTTCGGTTCCTAAGAGAGATCGGTGAACAACTTACCATCATAATTTATAGTTCTTATTGCAAAGCGAGAAATCAAAGAGGCCGTAGTTACAGGAAATAACGTAACACTCAATGACCAATGGAAACGGTTTCAAATCCTGGTTGATCAAAACCCGGTATTGGATATGAATGGCTGATGGTAACAAATAAGCCAGAAATGGTTATTCTGGTCTCCCTAGGCTTTTTGGTTCCGAAGTATCATCATTTTTTCCCCAAGTTGCTATGCGACTGCCCGCGAGGGCTTTTAAAGTGAGCTCCAGGGTCTAAAGAAACATAAATGATTCTTAGACGGATCGGTTAATAACTTTCTATCATAACTAAAAAGTTCGGATCGCAAACTGACCAAACAACTTTCCCGGTCCTAAATAGAAGTTTTTTACATTCAATGACCAAGGAAAGGTGAGTTGGAATCCTGGGTGATCAACACCCGGGATTGTGTCGGCTCCACCTTTTCATTATATTCGCCAAGTTGCTATGTGACAGCCTGCGAAGGCTCTACGGTTAGCAACAGGGGATTACGGAACAACACGTTTCCTTAGGCAGATCGGTGTTTAACTTTATATCATAACTGTAATTTTAAATCGCAAATTGACAAAACAACAGTCCCGTTTCTAAATGGTTGTGTTTAAAACTGAATGATCAATGGAAGGGGGGTTCTAATCCTGGTTGATCAATACCCGGGATTGGGTTTGAATAGCTGATGTTGGCAAATAAAAACGAAATTGTCATTCTGCTCTCCCTTTTCCTTGTCGGCTTCACCTTTTCATTATATTCCCCATGTTGCTAAGTTTCTGCCAGCGAAGGCTCTAAAGTGAGCACCAGGGGAATACAAAAACATCCATGTTCCTAAGACATATCGGTGAATAGCTTTCTATTATAATGAAAAGGCCCGATCGCAAACCGAAAAAACAACGGACCCGCGGGTCAATGTTAGATTGTATCACTCAATGACCACAGGTCGTGTGATCGAATCATGGATACTCAAAGCCCGGGATCGAGTATAACTGGCTGATTAAGGCTAATAAGTCAGAAATAGCCATTTTTGGTTTAAGGTCAGCTGTCAATATGCTAAATCAAATATGTTTCTAGCCTGCAAATTAAAAATGCTCTTGAAAAAGTGTACTGCACTCATTTTTTTGGTCATTGGAAATGAGATCTTATTGCTTTATATAAGACAGCTGTTTCACGGTCGTTACCGATCATCAGTACGTCATAGGCCTTGTGCAGTGAGGAACATAAAGAGGCAAACAAGTGCGTAACACTCAATGATGTGGTTAGTATCTCAAACGATCCCATTGGTCCGCCCAACCGCTTGCTAGCAA